>LPNX011229946.1:322346-413692 GCA_001517045.1 Pseudotsuga menziesii
TATGTGCTGTACATCACTTGCATTTTTTAAGCTCTGTTCTTTTATTTGATAAATACTGAAGGGACGGGTTAGACCACGATTTCTGTATGCTATATATCACTGCTTATTCGATGATGAAATGTTAAAAGAATAATTATAAATTATGAAGCAATTTCTTGTAAGGGGATTTAATTGATGACTGTTCATTCAGCGCTGGAATATTAGGCAGAACCTTGTAATCTGTATCTTAGGGTTAAAGCTGTTGTTTAATTCTTTTTATTGCTTTTACAAATAGATTGTTTTCATAAATAGATTGCTGTGTACTTGAAAAGAGACAAATGAAGTTATCCCTGTAAAAGTATTTTTGTATCTTTCAGTTACAGTATTTTTCATCTGACAGTAGATTCAATTCACAGATAATTAAATTATCTAAACAAGTCTAGCTCTAAGTCCTAAAACTTGGATATGCCTCTAAGCTTACTGACCCGAATTGATATAAATTTAAGGTCTGATTCACATTGGTAGATCAAGCCCAATAGTGGGCAACTGGTCTAGGTGGATACCTTATGATGGATTTGTCATATATTTGTGTTCCAAACTTTGACGGTGCTTTAATTAGGATTAACAGAGAGCCTTGTTATGACAAGCATTTGGAAACTTTTGAGGAAGGGATTAAAAACACATATGGAGATGAATTGCTTAATAATGCTAAAGCTAATATTGTGGAAGATGAAAATGAAATTTGGGAATATGAGCAACCTGAAAACATGTTCATGGTAATGGAAGATTTCGATTCCTCTTCTGAAGAAGATCAGATAGCTGAAATTACTAGGAGAATTAATTTGGAAATGCTTAGGAATGAGTGTTCGAAGGAATTGGAAGAATTGAGAAGAAATGAAAATCAACCTCAAGGTCAAGAACAGAGTAATGCAATAGATCAAGAGCAAATAATCGAGAATCCTACACTTGAAGTTGATGAATTTGATGATATTAGGCGTGTTGAAAGAATTCCTTATAGAGTAAGTGAATGGTTTGCCTTAATTGACCATAATAGCGAGAGAGAAAGCCAAGGGCTTGAACCTATGTACCCATGGGCAAACCGTCCTGAGTTAGTTGCTGTAGTAGAAGTTGGTGATGAAGCAAATGGTTCCCATTATTCTGATGTTGCTTATTCATTATCTCATGTATATTTAGAAGACGGTAACCTAAATCAAGTCCATGATAATTTTCTAAGTTGGGAAGAGGATGCTTTCATTAATGATGCACCTGAAGGAGAATTCAATCTTAACAATCTTGCTATATTTCAGACTCCTTCAGTTTCTTTAAATAATGTTTTATCTGGGTATCCTCTCGTCCCCAATTTCCTTCTGCCACCTGAGTCATCTAGTCATCATAATCATGATCTTTCTCACATTCGTAGTTTTTTGGTATCTCAGTCAGAAGTAGTTCCAACTGAGCTAGAAAATATGCACATTCCTGTTCCTACAGGGGAAGTCTCTAGCCACAATACTGTTATATCCCATATCCCTCATCCCTTGGAAGAACATAGAGACTTCTGGACTGTAGGGGAAATTGTCAGGCATGTAATGTCTTCTCATGAGGAAAGGCCTAATGTTAGTGTCCAGGAGATGAGGAGAGAGGTTAGAGAAATCCTAGTTGGTAGGGTAGCTAGCCCCATTGATGGTGGTCCACCCAGATTTGATACAATTCCTTCCAGGAGGAGCTCAAGAATTATCACCCCGCAACCACGAAACCTTGCTGAAGTCCATCCCATGCCTATATGTAACATCGAAGTTGTTTTTGAATCAGTGAATAGTTATAGATTTCCCACGGAAGTCAAGTCCTTATCCCAAACCACTTACTGTATATCCGATCAAGGCAAGCTAATGACATTTGGGTTGGATCTTTTACGATTGAGAGTTGCATCGGTGACATGTGTTTTCTTGCAACCGGTAATGGACGACAAATCTTACTTCCTATCAACCAAAGGGAGTTGAGGGATTATATCCTTGACCTCACTTAGCCTTGAATCTTTTCTTGCCTGGTATGTTTGAGTAGGTAGGACCTGAATAAGCCTCCTTTGGGCAGTAGTTTTTAGCTTTTTAGTCTGACACCTTTTGTCTCTTCCTTAAGCTTGCCTTTGAAGCTCTTAGTGTAGTCCTAGCTATTTGCCATTTTCCTGCACAATAAAATCAAACTCCTTTAAAGTTATGTTAATAGATTAGGTTTACTTTTTGCTTTTCAGTTTCATGCACTTCAGTTTCAGTACTATTTTAATTTATGCATTGTTCTGACGACTTGTCTGTGAGTTTGGTATAGCTCTGGACATTTTTCCGGTAGTGGATGTCATTTTGGTAGTTGTTGCAGAGCTAGAGTGATGGAGCAAGGATACGAGTAGCAAAGTGTGAGGACTAGAGATTCTGAGGTTCTCAAGCACTCTATTCACCAGAGCACTTGTCCCAGCTGGAGCCAGATGTTATCACACATATAGTAGCTGGTATACCATATTCTATTTTTTAGATTCCAGTACACTTTTTCAACTAGTTCCCTTACATATGAGATGTTGAGATGAGCATCTATGATGGATCACTATTTAATGATGGGCTGTAGTATTTTCCCATGCCATGATTGAGTCTTAGGAAACTCAGATTTGAGGACTGAGGTAGCCATTTAGCCATTTACAGAGCAGTCAATATTGCCCAGAGTTGCAGAAGCGGGTTCTCAGTGGACAAATGTTGGTTCGGGCTGGTTATTTACAGGTATATGATTCAACGGGTATTATCTTGTGTTATGGTCATTATTGCTTTTATACTCATTCTTGTGACATGTCTTAGCATTTAGTATCCTGATCTGGCGATCATATAAATATGTGGACCTGGTTGTATTGATATTATGTATGTATATCCCTACTTCGACCTAGAAGTTCCTGACCCATGGGCTGGTTTCATGGACAAGTAAAAAGAAACCTTCGATAGCTGTTCGAAAACAAAAGAAAAATACAAAGTTGTAGTTGGAGCAACATGTGAAGCAGTGTGGTTACATAGAATTTTATGTAATTTGAAGCTTCCACAAATGCAGCCAACAACTTTACATTGTGACAACCAAAGTGCCCTAAAGATAACGAACAATCCAATTCATCATTCAAGAACAAAACATGTTGAAATTCATTGTCACTATATCAAAGAATGAGGGCAGAACAAAGAGATATAACTGATTTATTGCAGATCCCAAGATCAAGGGACAAACATCTTCACCAAAGCACTCAACAAGGATAGGTTTGAAATTATTTAAGAGATGTCAGGAGTTGTGGAAAACGAAATAATCATTAAGAGGGGTGTTAGACATTATAATGTTTATTTTATCTAGGGAGTAATAAATGGCATTTAAGATATTAGTGAATGGTTCTTAACAGGTATAACAGAACCTACTATATATATATATATATATATATATATATATATATATATATAACACCACTTAATTTAATTGGTAGCACATTGATATAATACATACGTCTCTTTTAGATTCTCTTGTTTTTCTCTTGCATATTCTCCATCTTATTGTTTAACTGTTAACAACATAGTGCTCTTTTAGCCAGGTAGAAAGTAAAAACACTTTTGGAGTAACCCTAAAAGATACCATAAGGAACTAAAGGGGCAAATTTAGGGTTGTAATAAATCTGTTTATTAAGTATTTTCTTGATTTGATTTGTTGAGGGGATTGAGCCCTTTGGACTGAATATTCTCTACTCAAAGTGTGTTGTTTCGGTGTTTGTTTCCTTGGGATGCCTAGTAATTTTGGTTAGACAGAAGTGAAATATATGCTGCTGCAATTAATATTTCACATTCAGCCATAAGTCTGAAAGTTCACAGGTAACAAATCTGCGGAACCTCAAGTATTGAGGTGAAATTTCTGAATTTTCCTTAAGCACGGATTCTCAAAATTTCCACATTAACTTGCTAAGTTAGTTTTAAAATTTAGAGAGTTATATTTTGTAATATAGGAATTTAAATTGAATTTTGTCTACATTAATGGTTAGTCTTTTTCACAAGGCCCAAAATCAATGGTCATGTGATATAGTTCTGATGTGCTATGCTGAAGTTATAAATGTTCAAAGTTACATGTCAAACTTCCTTACAAATTTTGGATTTCTCTTAAAATGGACTTGAAGTGTATAATAACTCAATTTTTTTATGAAATGCAGGAAGATCAGGTGGCTAAGTAGGGTATAAATATTAGTCCATGATCATTTTAGGGAAGGTTGATCCAATAAGCTATAGGGGCATATTACTATAATTATATGCAAGCTGACCCTAGTTATGTGGTATTATGGTGACCTTCTTAGCATAGGTCATCCCTCATAAACGCATGTATTTATCCCTTTGAATGTTTTGTAATTTGATCATTTTTCCAATGTTGAAAAAGTTGGCCTCGGCAAAAAGTCGGCGAGGGTCCTGAATACAACTTCTCAGCAACATCGGCAAAAAAATAGGGAAAAATCGGCAAAAGTCGGCAAACATTAAAAAATAGAAAATACATGCATTTGTTTTAGAATTTTAACATATATAGCAACAATAACATTAGAAAAACATATTGGAACATAAATATGAAGAAAGCACTGATATATATCATCATCATGTAGTCATGCCAAATATAAAACAATACATCAAAGTTGATACTGAAAGTCTGAAACATCATAGTTGTCCAATCAAGGACTCAAAAGTGTATAAAGTTTAAACAATACAAAATGACATCACATATATAAATGCATCTGAGGAAAACTAGCATCTAGCTATCTAATATCAATGCCCTCTTCCTCTTTTACGGGGATATATCATGGGTCTTTTGTCGGGCCTGCCCCTAGCACTAGAAGTAGCAGTAGAAGGCCCTGAGCCTGCATCTAATACTCGGCGCTGAGTGATGGATGGAGGACTAGATGTATCAAGCGCTGCAGAAGGTGGTGGTGATGCTAGCACATCACCCTCCACGGTGCCTCCAACCACCTCCTCCTCCTCCTCCACTTGCCCCTCCTCTTGTCCCTCCTCTAGCCATGCAGGTGCCTCCTCCATGATAGGAGTCTCAATCTCCACCCACCACTTAGACAATATATCAATATTGTCCAAGGAGATGGCATTTGTATCTAGTTCTTTCTGTATCTGTGCCATCCACAAGCGGAGGTTGTAATGAACATACACCAAGTCATTAAGACGTGTGAACTCCAACCCGTAAGAGGGTAATAAAAAAAATGTAGAGTCTAGAGGATCGTAGATTAATAAATTGCATTAAACATTTAAATGCAATTGCTTTGTTCAAATTCTAAGTTCTAAGTTTCTAACCTTTTGCGTCTCTTTGCATGTATTTTTTCAAATACACTCCAATTCCGTTCACATCCCGAAGTTGTACAGGTTTGGCAAAGGATTCTGATGGCAAATTTCCGTAAATTTGGTGTCCTCACACCATAGGTTCGCCACCAAGTGGTTACATGTCACCAAACAAGAAATAAATATAAATAAATCATAATTTATCTTTCAAATAAAGGTGAAAACTTAAAACAGTCTAATAAGTTAATAACTTACCTGGCATGAATTCGGTCCTGTCACGAATAGCATTGGCAAAGCTGAATACTCCAGTACCATCTCGATACACCTCTATCTCGCGATTGACTGCATTGCGAGTGTCATAATCAGGTATCATCCTCTGAATACAAGTGAGAAGCCCCTCCAAAACCTCACCATCAAAATCAAAATTGCATTTGTAGGCAAATGCGGGGTTGAGGAAGAATCCTGCTACATGAATGGGTCGATGAAGCATCCCAGTCCATCGAGTATCAATCAACTCCCATAACAACATGTGCCTGTCATGCCCTGGGGTACCCTTTCCCACATAGAAATTTCGAATGGTCTCTTTGGCCCTATCCATGGCCTCATATAAATAGCCCATTGCTGGCTTATCACCATCAACAAGTCGCAGAACCCTCACTAAAGGTTCACTAACTGAGCACACTTCCTCCATTCCTTCCCAGAAGGCGTCAGTGTACACCAGCTTGGCAATGGTTTCCCATCCTCTCTCCTGCTGTAAGCACAATCACACCACTCATCACAAACAAACATTTGCTTCCACTCAAACTGACCTTGAAGCAAAGACTGAAGAGTAATAAATGTGGTGGCAAAATGCGTGATTGCAGGACGCTTCAACTCCTTGTTTTTAGTGTGTCTCCTCATGAGACTAAGAACAAAACCATGGTTGTAAATGAACTTAGGGATGGCCCTAGCTTGATCAATCACCACCTCGATAAAGGGAATTTTCCCCATATCCTCCAACATCAAATCAATGCAATGAGCTGCACATGGAGTCCAAAACAAAGAGGGATACCTATCCATAAGCATTCTCCCAGCAGCCACATAATTAGCTGCATTATCTGTAATAACTTGCACAACATTGTGCGCCCCAATATCCTAGATGAACCCATCCATCAACTCGCATAAAAGTGCCGCATCTTTTACATGTTCCGATGCATCAACTGATTTTACAAACATGGTACCTCTAGGACAATGTACTAAGAAGTTGATAAGGCTTCTACCTTACCATCTGTCCACCCATCTGACATGACTGTGCATCCAGTGCTCTCCCATGACTGCCTGAACTCTGCCAACCTAGCATCGATGTCCATCTTTTTTGCTTGAAGGATTGGGCCCCGCAACTCCTCAAAGGTGGCACTTTTATAACCTAGGCCAACTACTGCAATGGCATCACACATCAGCTGCCAAAATGGATTGTTTTAAACAATGCCGAGAGGTATGTGACTCCAGTAAAGACACCTTCCCATTACCCTGTCTGCTTCTACCTTTTCCGATTTCTTTATAACTGACTTGATAGAAGGTTGTGATCCTGGTCCAACATAATGGGATGTGAACCCCGCCCTCCCAAGAGATGAAGCTATGGAGCCCCTCCCACTACCCTCACCGATAGTGGTAGATAGAGATGCACCTAAACTTCTTGCTTGGCCAAAAGCTGCAAGCTCAGCTCTGTTTGCAGCAATCTCATCCTTCTTTCTCATTTTTTCATGGATGGCGTCATGGGAAGATCTCATGATTTCTGGGGTCACTGCAGTACAAAGGCCAACATCATGGCCAGGTAGTTTGGCTAGATGGTATTTCAACCTATTAACCCCTCCCGACATGTGATGCCCACATAATTTGCAAGTCAAATTTTGCCTATTGTTGCCATCCTTGGGCTCACCACACTGCCAAAATGGGTCCAATATCTTTGGCATTTTTGCAATTGGAATACTTCAACTCAAATGCAACCCTAGGGCACAAAAACAAAAAAAATTACATTAAACTCCATTGGAAATTAATAGCAACATTCTAGCTTAAAAAATCAGATCTCTAAATTTAGATTTTAAGCCATGAAAGATAAGAAGAAGATGGTGGCTAAGAAGTAAAAAAACAAGCATGCTATTTTAGTATTTTCTATTCTAATTTTTTAAAACCCTCATTTACATTGGGACTGTTTTTCATTTTTTGGGGCATGGAAATCAATGGCAAAATAGTAAAAACAAATAGCAAAGAAATATGCAAGAAATAGTAAAAGAAATATGCAAGAAATCTTTCAAACAGTCCATGGAAAAGATAGAAAAACAGTGGGATAAAATGCACATACCTTGAACACTTGCTCCACAAAAATCCTTGGTTGAGATGCTAAATGGTGTTTGAAAGCCTCCAAAGGTGTTGGTGGTCTCCTCAAGCCCTTCTCCTCCACTTCCAACAAGCTCATTTGCCAAATGACATAAAAAAAACCGGGTTTTTCCTTTTCTAGGCTGCAGATTACTTGCCTGGGCGATTTTTCTCATCGACTCCTAAAAAGTCGTGATTTTTACAGAGAAGTCGCGCTCCGGCGATTTTTTTAAAAATCGCGATTTTTGCTTGCTGAAAAATCGGCTAGGAGCAAAAATCGTGACTTTTACGATTTTTCGCGATTTTTCGGTGAGGTTTTCAAGGCTGCTTTTTTTCCATAAAACAATTATTCTTCTCTTTTAAGTTAAGGCTGCAAATTACTCTATTATTTATCATTAGTTATATTGTTGTATTTTGTAAGGCCATAATAGGTCCGTATGAGTATTGAATTCCTTTCACTTATCTTACCCTGAAATATAAGTGATGATAAACATAACGAGCTGGAAAAGCCATACACAGTGAGCTAGGACCGTATATGAATTTTACTGCCTGGGTAATTGTGATGAACGTGAAATGGCATTGACCATGTGTGAGATTTGTGGCAAAAAAGGTTTGGTGTTGGGCATTCTTTCTTTTCCTACTCGTGGAACCCTTTTGCCCAATGGCCCCCATCTATATTAAACTATGGTTGTAGGGTGACAAGGAAGCGATCTATCACAGCACTCCATAACAAGTATTCAATACAAAGATGGTTAATGTTTTATAAATCTAATAATAGAAATTATAAATCCAAAATTTACTCAGAATGTATAACATCTGTTTTAAGAGGATGCTATAAGGAGGAAAAAGAGAAAAAAAAAGGATTGCTTGTAGATTACACTTAATGCCCTCTAGGTAGTATGGATTATAATCTAATTATTTCTAATGTCTGCATTTGTATGTTTGGTATATAAATGAATTTTTTTGTGGAAAGATTTTTGCTCCTTTTAGCTTTTAGATGTTACATTGTTGTTATATGTTTTAAATGACGAAGTACTATATTATGATTCTAAAATAACATCAATGTAATATGCATTCTTCTTTAGGAGCATGACCTATGCTTGCATATCATCATTTAATCGTGATTTTTACGTTTATGACTGTTATCTTCAATTAAGGGGTTCCAAAAATGTTTTGAAGCATATAGGCCATAGAACCTTTGTGTTTTCGTTGTAACAATTTGGATGTTAATTGTATGCACTTGTTTTATGGATCATTTACCTTTTATGATCATTACCAAATATTCATTATCACAAACGTTATATTGGCATTCACCATACCAAGCTTGTTATGTTTTTTAGGGTAATATTTTACTGTTGTTACATTGTAGAAGACTTTCTATGTTCTAGCCTTGAATGAAAGTTTGAAATGCTATTTTAAAGCACAACTTATGTTATGTTTGGCTTCGTGTTTGTCTAATATTTGAGCTACAGGGGGGAGGGTGGTGCAAGGATATAACGTCATGTGCCATGCGCAAAAGAACACATTTGGGTTCATCTCTCTATATGGAAAGACAAATTGTATTTTCAGGCATTTTAAGCAACAAGCCTTCTGAAAATCCAGGTCAATACATGAATTTTTCATCTTTCTAATTGCTATTTGAAGTCACACTTCATTTCATTTATTCTCTTTAGAAAGAAATATTTAATGAATGCAAGCCCTTTATTTCAAAATATATTATGCTTTTAAGTGCTTTAAATTTCCCTTTAAAGTGAATATAGTGGAGAATGTTATAGCAATAAAAACATTAACCAATTTATATCGATCCTTATATCTTTCATATTGTCAATAATTCCTGCTAGATGACATAATAAGCCTTCAATCAGTTACTAATTTGATGAAATGTTTATCTTAAATGTCCTAATTTTCACACTAACTCAGCAAATTATAGCATTAATGAGAGTTATACAAATTTAGAATTAAGAACACATTAGAATTCTTGGGATATTTCATTGTAGTTCAGCACAAATGTCAAGTAATGATACTTTATGACACATTACCTTATTGGCTTATATGACATTTATAGGAGTTGTTATAATTGAGTGTTCTATAAAACTATTTGGTGCCTGTTGAATTTGATGACTAGTTTTCCTCAATCTAGTGGTATCTTCTTTTCCCTATGTTATAAACTTATAGCTCTTACACTTTTAATTCCTTGATTCTCTACAGCTGAAACACAAACACAAAGTAGAAGCATATAATCATTGGGGATAGCATGGAATGCTCATCTACTTAATTAACTATGAAAGTAAGAAACTTAAGTCATACCTACCAGAGTTGCAGACATGAAAATTGACAAAAAATCACCAAGGGTCTTGACTTTGAGACATCTGAAACATCAAGGGAAAATTGGTTAAAATTGACAAAACATGGCAAGTGTTATTGATAATTCTACTTAAAGATTTTAAGTCCAAAATAAGTTGCAAGCCTAAAGCTAATTGAAGAGTGTTGATTTTTCTGAGCAGTGTCGGGAGCCATTCTCTTAGGAGAATGGAGACATCTGGTCTGGGACCAGGATGTGGAACCAGTCCAGTACTGGGGGACTCAACCTTGAGTTGAGTGACCATTCTGTTGAATAGGGATATCTGGTCCGGGACTAAGATATGGAGCCAATCCAGCACTGGGGGACTCAAACTTGAGTTGAGTGACCATTCTGTTGAATGGTGACATCTGGTCCGGGACCAGGATGTGGAACCAGTCTAACACTGGGGGACTCAGCCTAGAGCTGAGTGGCCATTCTTTGAATGGAGGCACTTGGTCAGTTACTAGAAATTTAACCTAGTCCGGGACTAAGGGCTTAGCCCAGGGTTGAGGGCCATTCTCTGGGAGAATGGAGGCGCTTGGTTACCTAGTATTTGACCTTGTGTCAAATTCTGCAGCCTATGGCTGAGGCACTTGGTATGTTACCAGGATTACACTATAAGCCCTAGACCGAGTCTGGGCATGTGTGATGCTCTGACCCTCGATCAATGGGCTTTGTGATCTTCTCCAAGGCTTAGCTACCCTTGGTTAAGACACCTTAGTATCCGATCTTGGTGTCATATAGAGTGAGATAAAAGCATTAGTAATTCTCTCTGTTTATGATGATGTACTTTGAGTGGGATTGAAGGACCACCTTGACCACTTGTTTTGACTATAGGGCACTTGAAGAAGGCTAAAGTAAAAGTCTAAAATACATAAGGACCCTTAGTATCACTAAGGTGTCAAAGTGAAAGTGCAAAAAGACCTTTAGTACCACTAAAGGTAAAAGCCAGCGTAATAACATAATAAATATTATTATTTTGTTCTTTTGAGTTTTGGTGCACTTGCATGTGACTTCAAAGGCTATAAAGAAGATCAATCCATTTCATTATTACACACACTTGCTCTTGCACTTGCAGCTGCTCCAACAAAAGATTTCATCGGTTATTGAAGAGAAGGAAGTTTTGTGTTTATGCCCTAGCATGGATGAGTCTAGCTAGGGCATCCACACTTGTCTTTTTGATCAAACCCTAAACTAGGGTTTCATCATTATTTTGCAGCATCTTCATGTCTTAGGGTCTTACCCTAACTCTACCAGCAGTAGCAACCCTACTCATGGGCAGCTCCATAGTTATTTAGGGCAGCACTCAGAACTCACGTGCAACCCTCTTCCTCCACGGGCAAACGTCCTCCTCCACAGGCAGTCTCTTCGACACCCACGGCTGCCCTCTTCTTCTCTTGGGAAGGCTCGGGGCAGCCACCGAGCACCAACAGGTAGCCCGTGAGGCCTGCCGGGTCTGTACCCCACCTTCGGGAAGCCTATAGACCAACCCAGGAGGGCTGCCGCGACTGCACAGACCCTCATGCAGCCAACAGGCTAGCTCGTGAGGGTTTTGGGCCTGCACCCTACCCTCGGGCAACCAACAAACAAGCCCGTAAGGGCCTCGGGCAACAACAAACAGGCCTGGAGGATTGCCGGGCAAATCTTGGCCAGCAACAGCAAGGTTCGGCAGGGCTCAGGCAGAGCTGCAACAGACCTGGGCAGGCTTGGGCAGAGCAACAAAAGATCCGGGAAGAGCAGTAGAAGGTCTGGGTTGGCTAGCAACAGGTATGGGTAGGCATACAGGGTCATGGGTAGCTAATTCAAGCAGTTTGAGTTTTCTGGGAAGGAGAGAGAAAATTAGGGCAGAAATCCCTAATTTGTTAAAAGCCCTAATTTGGAATTTTTATGTAAAAATTATCTTCTGTAATTTGTGGATCTGTGGTACAAACCCATTAGGGTTTGAGAATTCATTGAAGAACTCAGTCATCTCATTTACGAGATGAATTACTAATGATTTTGGGGTTTTTGTCCTTTAAAGGTTTCCCTAGTGAAATACTCTTGTGTCCAATGTTCTTGATGTGTTAATGTTTTTTACTGCACTTGTCATTTGTTATCAGTTTGTCTGCAAATTTTAAAGTATTCATGCTAATGTTAAAAATTCAACAAAGAGGGTGCCACTGTCACCACACAACCTTCTTCTCACTTAAGACCAGTTGTCCTCCAGTACAAGTGGGGTATCCCTATGGTAGGATTACTAAGACAATGACTATGAAGCTCAATTGTGAAGATGAAGAGAAGTCTTGTAAAAACATATTTATTTTTGGGTTATTTATATTAAGTTGCTAACTTTTAGGGTGGTTGATAGTGAAAAAACTAGTGCCAAAGATCCAAAGAGCATATGGGGTCATTTAGGACTTGATGAGAGATGGACATGGGTGAGAATGAGAACAATAGTTGTTGTAATGACACACAAAAAATCACTATGGCAGAAGATTTATAATGTCTAGAAATTACATTCATGTAAGTCCTTGATTCTAGAGGTACTATGTAGATTTTCCAGATGTCACTAGTCGATTCGAAAATCTGAGATCTAAACTGGCCCTGAGTCTCAATAAGCCACACGCATACACTAAAAACCCAACTTCTCTCTGCCATAGAAGGTAACAACTATGCAAGATGCTTATAATAGAAAGCACAAGAAATCTCTCTACAACTTAACACATAAATTGCAATCACACATCAATAAGACTTAGATTTACTCTAGAAACCCCAATGGGGAAGACCAACATCTATGGGCTTTCTTCAATCTCGAGCCATAGTAAATAATATTGATAGTATACAATCAACATTCATAAATACAGTGAGAGAACCTGACGGGTGAAAGCCTTTGATATGCATGTAGCTGCAACTGTTGGTCTTGGGATATGTGCCCTAGCTGTCTGCCCTAACTTTGGATCTCTGATCACTGCCTTTGCCAATCTCTGGAAAAAAGTATTGTTTCTAACCTTTGAAGAAGTGCTCCCTCAGCCCTTCTTCACTGCTTTGCTTTGCTGGATGAAGAATAACGACTTCAATCTCTGAATGATGCCCCCTAGCTGTAGAAGCGTGCCCTCTATCTCAGAGTTGCACTCCTCTGTCTTTGCCTCAGTCAAACTCTGGCTAAGGTCTCTGTGTGTTCTCCTCAATCTCTAAAGACAACCTTTCTATCTCTCTTGTTCCTCCTTGACTTAATACGTGTGCCTCTGCTCTCACACGTGTGATGTAGCTGGAGAAGTGCACCCCTTTGTCTCAGCAACACGTCTCAGCTCCTCTGCTCCTTAATCTCTGAAGAAACCTTGTGAGATAATCTCTCTCACCATAGGAATGAAGCGCCTCCCGTCTCAGAAGAATGTACCCTCACTCTCTCAGGAATGTGCCCCCTAACTCTCCTAGATGAATGCGCCCTTCTAGCTGAAGTTATTTGCTCAACCCTCTTGATTACTTGACTCTCACAAGCAACAATTACTTTTGCCTTTCGAATGCCCTTTTTTTTTCCTCCAGTGAAGTTAGGCTTTAGAAACCCTAATTCAACTTGAATGTAAAAATGCACTTTAGTGTGTTAAAAACCGTGCATTAAAAATAGTGTAAACTGCATGCATGCCATGCAACCTCCATGCACCTCCATGCATACCATGCCTCCATGCACATGCACATGCGTCATACATCTCACCCATCTGACTGAAGAAGTCACCGAGTCGTTGCATGTCTTCAATCACTCAATCCATGCCACCTGTTGAAGTGCATCTCACACTCCAAACTACTGCCTATACTGTGAAATTTTTTGGTAACACCAACCTGGTTTCAGTTTTAGTCATTGCATATGGTTTAATGCCCAAAGCCCATCATGCATGTACATTTAAAAATTAAAATTTTACTGTAAACTTGAAACACATGAGATATATTTTCAAATTTTTCAACTCTGAAAGTTTATGACATCCACACTTTTCTTACTTTGAAAAATATACTAGTCAACGCACATGAAAATTTAAAGACTCAGATTTTGACCAAAATGGTCCAGGAAAAACCTAGAAGGGAAAACATGTTCTTCAAAGAGATTTTTATTTCTTCGGAGCCAATTTCACCCTACAATACAACAATACTTATCTCATTTTCTTCCCAAAAACCGTCCCAAAAACCCACTGACCAACTGCTGTATAGGTTCCTCAATTTCTACCACATGTGTGACTCTACGGATGCCTCAATTTTTGTGCCTGCATGCTGCCTCGAAAGTCATGCCGTATAGTCTACTGTACGAACAACAATAAATGTTGTACCTGCCTCGAAAATCATGCTATATGTAGTCTTGAATCTGCCTCGAAAACCGTGCCCTTTCACTCGATTTCTGTGTTGTACGAACCCACATAGTCTGGTTTAATTGTTTATGGTTGCATTGGAAATCATGCCATTATGTTGGTACAATTGTCTAGAAAATCGTGCCCTTCTTTTTCTTCATATTTCTTGGAATTTGTGCAAGGGTTTTCTCTTTGATTTTTCTCTTCTCTCTTGCTCTTCCTCTCTCCAAAAACTCTCTTTGGAATATGAACAATGAATTAGGTTTTCCATTCCCAAGCCGTTTTGTTCGAGTAACTTCCATCTCCAAATCAATGACTTAGATGAAAATCCAACTAAATGAGATCTAGGGCCCATCTTGTTACCAACTATTTTGTACAATAGTTGATCTTTCTATTGAGCTACCAGTTATTGAACATGATGCATGTTCGTTTCCAGAGTTCAGAAGTTCAGTTTGTTCCAGAGTTAGCCTGTTTTGGCTAGCCTTTTATGTTTTTTTGTCAAAATGAACATGCATCATGGGCAATGAACAATGAATTAGGTTTTCCATTCCCAAGCCGTTTTGTTCGAGTAACTTCCATCTCCAAATCAATGACTTAGATGAAAATCCAACTAAATGAGATCTAGGGCCCATCTTGTTACCAACTATTTTGTACAATAGTTGATCTTTCTATTGAGCTGCCAGTTATTGAACATGATGCATGTTCGTTTCCAGAGTTCAGAAGTTCAGTTTGTTCCAGAGTTAGCCTGTTTTGGCTAGCCTTTTATGTTTTTTTGTCAAAATGACCATACACCATGGGGTTTGTAATAAAGTGTGCTAGTAGGGGGGTTCTTGAGTGGCTCGGTTCCCTTAGGCTTAACAGTCAAATAAGGTATTCCAAGGAGTTTTTTCCCTTATTGATTATGCTTTGCCTTTAGCCGAGTAATAATCGATGAGTTTTTCTCCTGCAACCTCCAAAGCTGGAATGCCTGAATTTGGCGGTTAGGCCTTGGGGGGGTTATTAGAGTTCAACTGTAAATATGAACCTACTAGACACTATTGGTATGTTCTATGGTCATTTACTAGGTCTCTAGGTGTGTTAAAACATTGTCCAAATTTTTTTTTAGTGGATGTCCTCGAGTTTTTATTTTTTATTTTTGAAATAATTAAAATTTTCAATTAATTAAGCCATTTTCTTATGGTTTAATTGAAAATTTTCAAAATGTAATAATTAAGTGGTTTGGGGGTGGATTTTGACAAATGGGTGCTTGATTTCTAAGCCAAAACACTCATTTAACCCCTAGACCCACTTATTCTAAGTTTCTGATGATTATTTTGCACTTAATTGAGTATTTTCTCAAAATTAATAAATGAGGAATATTTAATTAAAATAATCAGAGAAATTTTAAATGAAGATAAATAAAAAAAACTCTTGAAAATAATCCAAATTGAATAAAGTAAAGAGCTAAATGACATGGCAAAGAGCATATGGGAAGATTCCACTCACCACCCAACTGATTTGAGTCAGTATTGGAGCACTGCAACTAACTCAGCCTTGGGATTTGCGCCTCCTAACCTAGCATGCGTGAATTCTCTTGTGGGCATCAATTTATTGGTTGGGTGATGAATCCAAAGTGATAGGGTGGGCGCCTTCCCTAGGTGGATGCCACCTCACCCCAGTCACAACTACCAGAGTCTAGTTCTCTTCAGATCACAACATTCAAAGCACCAACTATTTGGTGGTTGAGCTCCTCCTTGAGGAAATTCACTAGGATTTCATTAGCTCTCTCCTTTTTGTATAAATAATAGGTCCCTTCTCCCTTTTCAGGGTGGATGATTGAAGCAAAGGACCTCTGCTTGAATGATTGTAATTGTTTATCTTTCTTATGAATAAAGTTGAGTCTTTGGAGGACAATTTGATGGTGTAAGAACTTTCATGGTGAATATTTGGCTTATAACCGAGGTGATATCTATGTAGCTCCATTATTGTTTATGCATGCTTTGTTATCTAGCTTAGAAGATTATATGCTAATCCATAGAGTAGGCGTTTGAAGGTTCAATTTGCTTGCTTATGTGTAGTTATATAAGATCTAAGAGTTTCGTTTTGTAGACAGTTATACTTATGCGCTTTTGTTCTTGTTTAATTTACCATACTAGATCTAATCACTTGCTTAAAGAGTTTTTTAGTTTTGTAGATCACCAAGCAGAAAGTAGAGATCAGAGCTCGATTGCATCTTATCTCTCTTTACTTTCTTTTTATGAATCTAATGTTTCTTGTTCCACAGGTTCCTTCCTCGCTCAAATTTGTTCAAGTTTGGGCTTGAAATCTTCTTTCTTCATCCTCAAACTTCAAAAAAATATTTCTTTCCGATTACTTTTGCTTCATAACAAGTAGATCTAAAATTTAAATCTTATCTTTTTATCTCTTGTTATATAGATCTAAGAAATTCCAAGTTTGTTTATCAAAAGCTTAGATCTAGCCCTTTTTTAGCTTTAGTACTTGAAGTAGTATATTCTTCCTATCATTTGCAAGTACTATATCTTAAATTTTTATGCACTTTTGGCTAACATGCAAACCGTTTCTTGAGTTTTCTGCTGGCTGGTTTTTATACTCATCTTTCAGGAAAGAGGGGTTTTGGAGGCGCATGCAAAGACTTGAACCATCAAAAAAGGCTCCTTCCAACCCCCTCTCATTCTTTCCCATTTCTTCTTTACCCATTCTTCAAAAAAATGGAAACTTTTTTTTGATCCTAACTCCAAAGGACAAAAAGTATTCCTCAAAAGAAAAAAGATATTTTAAGTTAATAAAGAGCAAGTGGGATAAAGGCTCCCACACCCCACTTCCCCCATTTGGGGGAATCTCGTATCGTCCTTTTGTCCGTTTCTTTTGCTTTATACCTCCATAATAATTTCTTAGAGTAGAATAGGAAAACTTAGTCTTATTGCTTTTACAAAAGTTTGCTAGTATAGTTTTGTTTCATCTTTAAAAAAAAACATTCTTATTTCATATAAATTGTTAAAAAAGAAAAGAACCCAAAGTCTCTTGAATCTCACTGAAAAGTGGATCAAGAGCACTCTCGATCATAGAGGTTTTACTTCTTTGTTTTTTCTTAGATTAGTTTTCTTGTTTTTATATAAATTGTTAAAAGAAAAAGAACATAAAATCTCTTGAATCTCACCGAAAGGTGGATCAAGAGTGCTCTCTGTCGGAGAGTTCATTGTTTAGTTTTAAGTTCTTTCACTTTATCAGCTTTTGCTTTATTTTCATAAATCTCTTGAATCTCACCATAAGGCGGATCAAGGGTGCTCTTTGTTGGACGGTTGTTACATTGGTTCTTGTTCACAATTAATAAAATTGAAACAAACATTTTTACTACACTGTGTATGCTCTACCTTGTTGGGATATCCAGAAGCAGTTGCAAACTCTTTAAATTTCCACATTCTAATCCAATTCACATTAATAAAATTCACAACCCTCGAACATTACGGAAATCCGACGTAACGAATATAAGAAGTAGTGGGAAAATTCTTCAGGGAAAGTGGGAACTATTAAAAAGCGACCGTGGGGTCTAGTTAGGCTACATCCTTGTTGGTGTAGTGTTGAACACCCCCCCACGACTCCATCTAGCCCACATTTTTCCATGCGGAGCCACTCTTCTAAGAATCCGGACATATCTCCAGTACCGAAAGATATATCTTGGAGATCCCCTTCCTGTTTAATAATCAACTTCACCTTTAAAATTTACAATAAAATTCACCAAGAACACTTGCAAAACAATCTCAAGCACTCCATCTGGCATTGGTCCTATCAATTTGCTTATTATCTATCTGAAGCATTTTTTTATATCTATTTTCATATCATGGATGCTTTACTTTAAATTTGAAACTATTAAACAGTGGTGTATCTTTAATTCTATTTGCAAGTACTTACCTGGTTATTTTATTATAAGTCTCTTTCCAAAAAACACCCATCCGCATCATACACCAAAAAACATTTAAAAAACACAAGCGCCTTAGAAACTTTGTTTAGGGACTACCCCCCTTGGCTTCGTTAGGAGTTTGCCTAGACGGAGGAGTCAGGATCGGGTGGCAACGCCTGACTCTTTGCTTGCCCCCAAGGCTGCACCTTTCCCTCCTCGGGAAACAACTATTCGAAATATTTCTGCTGACGGTGTGCACATTGGCGGGAAACATTTTTGGCGCCGCTGCCGAGGACAAATCTTTTGTTCCTTGACGAATTTTTCTGTTGTTTTTTTCTTAGTTTTTTACCTTGTCTTTTGATAGATTTTTTGTTTAAACAAATCTCCGATTTTAGAATTAATCCATCTCGCGACTCCACTATAATTAAACACACTAAGGTATTCAACAAGAAGAAACTCTGTAGACCTACTTAATTTCATCCCTGAACCTGAACAGGTTTATAGGAGGAGACTAAATAGGTTAGCTTCTCGTAGAATCCTTTGAGAATCTTGGATCTGAGTCTATTTCAGACATCCATAGTCTTTTTGTTGAGAATAATAATTGTTTGTTTGATACAATGGGTGAATATTTCAGTCCCCTTGACATCTCTCAAATAGCAGGTCAACCGCACAATCTACCAGATAAGGCTGTAGGCAAACTGTCCATGTTCACTAGCACTGATGCCATCAATGCAAGTCTTCATCTTACAAAATTCTCTAGATGTATCAACGCCTTTATCAACGATCCTGTTCATAAACACGAAGATGTGTATATGAAACTTTTTGCTCTTTCTTTGGAAGGAGATGCTGGTGAATGGTTCAACAACTTGCGAAACAACTCCTTTGCAACTCTTGCAACATTTAACACTGCATTCACTAACAATTTTGGTGAAAAGAAAGAGCCTCGATGACAGTTAGCTGCTTTGACCAACATAAAAAGAAACGAGAACAAAACAATGGATGAATTCAACAAGAAATTCACAGATCTAACGAATGCCATCCATACTGACTACAAGCCTACTGCTCAGTCCATCTTAGTCTACTATATTGAAGCTCTTAGTGGAGAAATGCAGTAACAACTCAGAGATAAAGACCCTACCACTCTTTTGGTGGTCTAGGAAATGGCTATTAAAATTGACAAGAATATGCAATCTTCTGATAAATCAAACATTCCTGAATACACAAGGGTCCTTATCCCTCCTAAGCAATAGGAGATTAGAGCTAAGGATTCCACAAACCACATGCACGAGACTTATGACAAGAAAATGAAGGAGATGAATGATAGGATGGAGGCCTTACAAGCTGATTATACCAATCAACTAAAAAATATGCAAAATCGGGTAAGAAACATGGAAAGAGCTCAAACTAGTCAGAAACGTTTTCCTCCTAAGGGAAATTGGGTTCAGAAGAAAGCCCTGCAAGATAAAAGGCCCCCTAATCAACTAGATTCCATCAACATGGTCGAAGAAGTCATTCCCTACTGCAGACCCTGTGAGGCCCTTCATGAAGAGTCCACCTGTTACATTGCTCGTCAAATCTTACAACATGGTCTCCAAGAGTCAAGTGATAGTGAACAGTATTCAGGCGAGCCTGAGTACGTCAACGTGGTAGGGCAGCTCCATCCTGTCACCACAGAAACCTAGAGTCAAGCGAGAGAGTACAGTCAACAATTGGATAACCTCACTAGGAACTTTGGTACTAAGCCTACAAATGAACAAATCAAAGAAATGCCTAAGTTCAAAGGCATCACCTATCATAGAAGGGATAGGTCGAGGACTTCAAAAAATAAACAATATCTTCCTAAGGTAACCGCTCCCCCTGTTGCAGGTGATGTAGGTCTTGATTTGGGAACTTGGTGGTCAAAAGTTAAAGTGTCAGTCCTTGCAAGTGAAATAGTTAAAATTTCAGAACAAAGAGAAAAGTTGCTAAAAGTCTTAAACTCTCCACCTCCCAAAAAGGTTAAGTTTAAAGAGCCTTTAGAAGAATCTTCCCCAGCTCTAAATAATGTCCAAGAAGATTCGATTGTAATATTGCATACTATGGATTCAAGAAAAGAAGATCATCCTCCCTTCTATGTATCATTGATGATGGATGATCTTCTTCTACATAACTGTATGCTTGATTCAAGATCCTCCTCTAATATAATGACTAAGAAAGTGATGGAACAGTTGAACCTAAAAACAACTAGGCCTTATCGAAATGTCTGTGCTATGGATTCCATAGAAGTGGATGTAGTAGGAATCATCCTAAATCAACAGGTGAGACAAGTACCCAGATAGTCACATAGCCATGGACATTCTCGTGATTGATATGCCAGACAAATGGGGGATGTTGATCCTTGGGAGGATGGATCCAAATGGACTGGACTTATGCTACAATACCCACATCAGAAGATTCTTAGGTAAAGTTGCGTAATGAAAAGGAGAAAAAGTACCATGTCGAAAACCCTAAGAAACTCTTTAATGAGTATGTTTACAACACTGATGATATTGGAACCTATACTTGTTACTCTACCTTTTTGGCTCCCCTTAAAGAAAAAATAAAAGACGAGAAGGTAGATGAGATATGGAGGATGAACTTTGACGGTGCTCATTCCAGAGCTGGGAAGGGTGTAGGTGTGGTCATCACATCGCCTAAAGGGAAAATCTCCAACTTTGCTTATAGATTGGAGTTTGAGGCGACTAATGATGTGGCAGAGTATGAAGCACTTTTACTTGGTTTGGAGACAACAAAGGATATGGGGATAAAGATGTTGAGCATAAGGGGCGACTCTGATTTGATAATCCTCTAGGTTAAGAATGAATTTGCTTGTAAGTGTAAAAGGTTGAAAAAATATAGAAATGCAGTCTGGGACACAATGGAATATTTTGATGCCTTAAACTTAACTTCAATTCGTAGGGATGAAAACAACTTGGCAGACAAGTTGGCAGTAGCAACCTCAACTCTCCAACCCCTTGAGGAATTGTTGAACAATGATGGTAAATTAGAGATAAATTTTAGACCATCTGTTCCAGACAACATGGAACATTGGCAGGTTTTTCAAAGTGATGAACAAATCCTGAAGTTTCTTCATAATGTGGATGAATTTTCCAACTTTAGTGTCAACTTTCAGGAAGAAAGTATAGAGTATCAGGGAGAGGGTAATCAGTTTGATAATCCAGTACCTCGGGGCCGTGTTGGACTCGAGCAAATTTTTGACCGACATGATGGTAGAAAAAATAATATTGATTCAATGAAACCCGGAGATTACGTAGAAATCAATATTGGGTTAGATAAAAACCCAAAATTGATAAAAAATGGAAAAGGGACATCTGAAAAAGAAAGGAATGACTTAATAAACCTGGTTAAAGAATATAGGGATGTATTTGCTTTCTCATATGATGAGCTTAAGGCATATCGAGAAGATGTGTTCCAACACACGATTCCTTTAAAACAAGATGTCAGAGAAGTCAAACGCTTTTGGCAAAAACTAAGACAAATAAACCCCAAGTTAGCCCCTATAGTTAAAAAGAAACTTGAAAAGATGTTAGCTGTAGGGATTATTGCACCAACAAGACATTCATCTTGGTGCTCTAACTTAGTGGTGGTAAGAAAAAAGAATGGTAGTCTAAGGATATGTATAGATTTCAGGAATCTAAACATAGCTTGTCAGAAGGACAATTATCCATTGCCGAATATGGAGACCCTTCTCCAGAGAGTAATAGTGGCGCGCATGATGTCCATGTTGGATGGATTTTCAGGATACAACCAGGTAGTGGTTCAAAAGGAAGATAGGCATAAAACTACTTTTACCTCCCCTTGGGGTACTTTTGATATTTGAGGATGCCTTTCGGTTTGCTGAATGCTGGGGCCACTTTTCAAAGGGCCATGGACTATGCATTCAAGGAGTTGATTGGAAAATTCATAGAGATTTGCCAAGATGACTTGATTGTTTTTTCAAAAGAAAGACCAAGTCACATAGGCCATCTTAAGCAGGTCTTTGAAAGATGTAGGAAGTATGGTATTTCTCTTAATCTGGCAAAGTCTTTTTTCGGAATTGACGAAGGAAAGCTCCTAGGACACATCATCTCTAAAGACGTGGTCAAAATTGACCTTGAAAGAATTGAGGCCATTAAAAAGATTCCCTTGCCTAAAAATGTCAAAGCTCTCCAATCTTTTAATGGGCACATCAATTTCATTAGAAGATTTATCCCAAACTTGGCTAAGTACATGAAACCTTTACACAAGTTGTTGAAAATTATGCTAAGTTTGAGTGGACTAATGAAGGTAGAGAAGCCTTCAGATGCATTAAAATAGCCATCACTAGATCTCCTGTCTTAGTCAGCTCGAACTACACCAAAGATTTCATGATCTTCTCCTTTGCATCCGAGGATGCTATTGCGGGGGTTTTGCTCCAGAAAAACAATGAAGGATTTGAGCAACCCATCGCTTTCATGATCCAGGCCTTGCAACACTTCGAGCTAAAATATACAACCATGGAAAACAAGTCTAGCAGTGGGGGCTTGATTTCATCGGTAAATTCAAAGACAAGTCTAGAATGGTTATTGTTGGATTATAACAGCTACCGATTATTTCACTAAGTTATTGTTGGATTTTAGTGGGGAGGCTATCCCCACTAAAAAGGCTACTGATAAAGTTGTTATGGATTTTCTAGAAAATAACATCATTACTAGATTTGGTGCTCCAGCCAAAATAACAACTGATAATGCCAAAGCTTTTAGTTTTGCAGAGTTCACCAGCTTCTGCTTTAAATATGGCATTATCCTATCCCATTCTTCCAATTATTACCCGTAGGGTAATTAATGGTCTTGCAGAGTCCAACAATAAGAACTTAATGACTATCCTTAAGAAAACAGTTGGAAATAACAAGAAGTCTTGGGATGGTAAGATTAAGTATGCACTTTGGGCTGTTCGGATAGCTAAGAAAAGTGCAACCGGGAAAACCCCTTTTGAACTTGTATATGGTTTGACTGTTTCACTGCCCATCTACCCTTAGTTACCTGCCATGAAGATGCTCCAGGAGTATGAAATGGAGGAAGATTCCATGCCCAACAGGATTAATCAGATCATTGAACTAGATGAGAACCGAAGAAAGGCCCTTGACCATAGTATCAAAAGTCAAGATAAGATCAAAAGAACCTTTGATAAATCAGCTAGGCCAAGGCCTTTTCAGATTGGGGATATAGTTCTTCTTTGGGATAAAAGGAGAGAGAAGCCGGGAAAGCACGTAAAGTTTGACAACCTATGGTTGGCTCCATACATTATATATGATGCGGCCGACACAAATTCATTTCTCCTAAATACTATGTAAGGGGAAATGTTGCTTTTACCAGTGAATGGGCAACAATTGAAATTGTTCTTCAATCAATGACATTTAATGCCCATGGTGGCATTCTAAGGGCTTTTCTAAACCCTCATCTTTTCCTTTCGGTTTTTTCCTTTTTTTACCATAGTTTTGTACTATATTTTTGTATCATATTCAGTTTTTGTATATTATGTATGTACCATCGGTTTTACCTTATGCATAGTTGTTGTAACTTATGTATTTCATTTTGGAGGACATCCCAGGATACACCTCTATCTCTAACATAGTCTACTCATACACATTGACACATGCTAAGCTAATAAATAATGATTTCTTTCCACACAAAAGGCAATATGAAACCCTTCCCTGAAGGGAATATCTCAATGCTATAAGTCTAGCTATGAAAACAACTAAGAAGATGAATTGACATAACCTGAATCAAACTTCTTTTCCAAACTGCTGGCAACCCTACTTGAGAACTTTATAACAACAGTTTTAAGGTATTCCAACACATATAAATCAGCAATACATGGAAGATGGATAGCTACACATTGATAAGATAATTCACCTATCATATTGCCATTAAAGATATCCAATACTAGCCAAAAACCAAGAGCATAAGTGTCTTCTCAAATCGTCAACTACCATTACAATGGAGTGCCTATATGGAGTTCCAGGCTCAAACATCTTCAATAAAATAATAATATCAAGTCTAAAGCCCTAGATCTAATGTAGAAATGCAGAAATAACTAATATCCACCAACTAATTAAGGTGGACAAGTCAAACAATCAATAAAATACCTATAGATGAGTAGTGGTTATGTCACATGTTCAAATATCCAACCAAATGAGCACATAGAGCCAGGGTGCACCCTAAAATGTGTTGAAGACCATGTCAAAAGATCCAAAGTCTTCCTCAAAAGCCTCCATGAGAAATCACTCCACTAAAATGTCCTAAATAAATGTGCAAACAACCACCATAAGTGGCATGTGTGAATCCTCCAAGGCAACATCCCATTAAGATGAGCATGGACCATGTAAACCATCCTCAAAATGGCATGTGTGGCTCCTTGATATGGTGGACATGCCATCAATAGGCATATAGATGTCTGTGATTGAAGAATCAACGCACTAATAAAAGAATTGGAGGCTTATAAATGTCCTACCATGTATCAAATATAACAACCAAGGTTAGGATGCCTCTCCAACAACCACCTGAACGTGGTCTCCGAGGTGTTACCACATATGGAAAACAACCTCCATCCAAGGATGTGTTCATAACTAACTACTCAATGTGGTCCAAGATGTAATCACTCTTGAAAAATTGTGCAAATGGTTATATTCCAAAGTAAAAAGTCGACAAGGGAAGAGGTGGCTTCGTTCCATGTGCTAGGTGAATAAAGTCTCAACCAACTCCAAGGAAGAAGGGGAACACCACATCAACCAACCAATAAAATAATAATATGTGGGAGGATGCTTCAACCTGTGTGCCCAAGGGGGTGAGTGCTCTATCTAAAACCT
This sequence comes from Pseudotsuga menziesii, assembly GCA_001517045.1. NCBI lineage: Eukaryota > Viridiplantae > Streptophyta > Pinopsida > Pinales > Pinaceae > Pseudotsuga > Pseudotsuga menziesii. The sequence continues at coordinate 347,419 of LPNX011229946.1, forward strand.
GTCCCAGTACCAGAAGTCCCTGTAGACTGTGTCCTTGAAACTGAAGAACCTGTAACCTGTGACCCAGTCACCCCTGAGACCTGTGACACTGTGCCCTGACTCGCTGAACTCTGTGATGCTGTCACATGTGGAGTAGTCATCTGCTGCTGCTCTTTCTTTGACTCTCGAGACTTTCGAAAGGCTCGCTCCTCCTCAAATCTCACCTCCCTCCTCACCACAACTTTCCTCTGTGTAGGAAGGTATATGCAACAAGCCTTCGAAGTCTCATCATAGCCAACAAAAATGCCCCTCTCTCCTTTAGCCTCCAAATTTGTCCTCTTCTCTAAACAGACATGGGAATATGTAGGGCATCCAAAAATGCAGAAGTGGCCTATCTCAGGCTTCTTTCGGGTGAACATCTCCTCAGGAGTTTTGCACTCCAAGGTATGGTGCGGACTCCTGTTCTGTACAAAATTCTTAGATCTGAATTTTGCCTTCACAAAAACATGCATCCTCCTAGGGCGAGTTCGATAATGTTGAGGTTGAGCTTGATCTGAGGATGGAAAGGCTAGAAGTAAGAAGCCCTAATCTCCAGCAGTTGCAGCTGTTATGACTGTTACAATGAATTCTTTCAGCATGTCTCTGATACCATGTTAGACTTTTGACTTACAAGCAATTATGTTAAACTTTCATAAGGATCACCGAAAGAAAGACATTCAACAATAGACACAATGACACAGATTTATCTTGGGAAAACCCTCTCACGAGAAAAACCCAGCAGAGCTTCTCAGTATAGATTCGTCAACAAAGTAAAATGTCACAGGACAACAAGAAGCTTAGAGTTCTCTTACAGAAAGATAAAGGAACTCTAGACAAACCCTAGATCAAGAGATAAATGTCTTCTAAGTCTCTACAACCCAAAACAATCTTCTTCTTAGTTGGAGCGAACCTCTTCCTTGAACTTGCTTGGTGTGAGTGTATGTCCCAAATGAGGGTGACCCCTCTATTTATACTTGTTTTCTTGGTGACTTTTCCTTATGGGGCCAACTTGTCTTTTTGTGAGCATAAAATACAATATCAGTTTATTTCTTTAGTTGACATTACATGTTTTACAATTACAATATAACGTTGTTCTTTTTAGGGTTTTACATGACAAATACAATACAATAAGAATATCTTCTGAAACTGCATCTTGATTCAACAAAGACATTGGTAGCCATAGTGACCAAATGCATGGCAGTTGTAGCACTTGATCCTTGAAAGATTATTCTGTTCTTGAACTGGAGCTGATCTTCCACTTGTATTTTCCTTTTCAAATTCTTTTTCCTTTCCTTTCTTCTGAGGACACTGATAAGCAAAGTGACCAAATTTCTGACAATTGTAACATCTTACTTTTGAAAGATCCTTCTTCTGTTCTTGACTTGTCATGTGTTTGGAAGCATCACTGTCCACCAACTAGGTATCACTACTATATATAATAGTGCCATTAAGAGCGGAGACAAAAGAGTACTGAAGTTCATCAGCAATCTCAACATCATCCAATTTGTCTTCTATTTTGACACCTGTCACCAGTTGACAGAATTCTGAAAATCTTAACCAAAAACCCTAATCTTAGCAAAAATGAGGTCAAAATTGAAATTTGACAAAACTACAATCTGGCTCCATAGAAAGATGTGCCTTGCTTTTCTTAATGCTTTTTTACCCCTATTTTTTTGGTATTGCCTTTTCGGTCTTGCATGTTCGGTCCTGCTTTTTTGGCACTACTTTGTTGGACCTATTTTTTTGGATCTGCTTTTTCAACCCTACTTTTTTGTGGCCCTAGTTTTTCAAACTTTAGAATTGAAAGCTAATTACTGGCTGTCTTTCGAACCTTGCTCTGATACCATGTTGAATTTTAATCTATTTTTCAGATCTTGACAATTTTTTGACAATGATATTCAAGCATTCATTTCATCCCACAGTTTCGTTGAATAATTGCACACTGAAAATTTCAAAGCAGAAACAAAGTATCATTGAAAGATAGCCATGCAGAAGAGACACAAGAATTTTATCTTGGGAAACCTAATAGGGAGAACACCGAAGAAATCTGTCCAATTAAAGTACAATACCATTCATGAAGAGAAACCCTAGCAAGATAAGGGGTTCTCCCTTCTTCACAAAAAACCCTGGCAAGGGGTAGTGAATCTTCCAAAGACAATAAGAACCCTAAAAATTACTCAATAAGAACCCTAAAAATTACTCCTTTGATTTTTCTATGCTTGGCTGAAATTGTGCGCTAGAAGAGAGAAGATGTGTGTGATGATGAGTGAACAAATGATATGTGTGAGCACTTTATTTATATTCTTTAGTTCACTTGACTTTTTCACCAGTGGGGCCAACTTGTGTTCTTTTGGTGAGGCCGACTTGCTATTTTGATCTTTATCTCTATTTTGCTAGCAGTCATCCAGTAAAATCCGTCTTGAATAATTTTGCTAGCAGTCATCCAGTACAATCCGTCTTGAATAATTTTGCTAGCAGTATTGCATAGTTTCCAAATTTTTGATCCATCACCTTTCTATTTGTATTTATCCACGCATCGAAGTCTGGGCTGGAAGAAGTACTTTTTTTCTGAGTATTTCTTTCCACCATGTTTTTTCTCCGGATACGGTATTCCATATTAGTTTGGCACCCATGGCCAAATTCACAAGATTTAGGTAACAAATACCAAGTTCTGCATTTCCTTTTGAGGCTTTAACAGTATCTAGTTTACTAGGTGAAATTTTTCTTACTGGATATCCCCCATTGCCAGAGAAAGTTCCTCATATATTTGCTAAGGTTTTGCATAATACCAATTATAGCAAGTAAAGATGAGTATTGAAAGAGAGGAAGTGAGGAAAGGACCGACCTGACTAAGACAACTTTTCCAGCTGGATTAAGCCACCTCATGCCCCAACTTTGTATTTTGTACTTGATTTTTGTTAGGATTATCTCCCATTTAGCAGATTTGGTCCTTTTATGAGCAATGGGTATGCCAAGGTATTTGAAGGTGGCCTAATTACTAATGCCAACAAATCCTAGCACTCAGGAGATACTTTGCTTGAGTTGAGGGGAAAAATTCCAAACAAAGATTTTTCTTTCTTTATTAGTTACCTTTCCTCCAGAAGCCTCCAAGAACTAGTCTAGTGTTTGCTTAAATTTGCTAGAATTTATTATCGATGCTCTTCCCAATAGGACCATGTCATTTGCAAATTGTGCAATATTTACAACTTTAACACCCCTGGTTATACAGATTCCATGGGGCTTTCCTTCATGCCTTTCCTTTACAAGCTTTCTTCCCAACAATTTAGCCATAAGAAAATATAGAAAAGGAGAAAGAGGACAGCCTTGCCGAACTCTTGAAGCCTAAGAAAATTCTGTTGGTTTGCCATTGACCAATGGAGCAATCCACAGACGATTTATGCAATCCTTTACCCACTTGATGAAAATGGTGGGGAAGTTAAATCTTTCTAAAATTTCAGATAGGAAACTATGTCGAACTCTATCAAAAGCGATTGCCATATCTAACTTGATTGTCGTTCCCTGTTCTTTTCTGGATAAACTAGAGTGAATTGCCTGTTGTACTAGGACTATATTGTCCATAATCTGCGTTTTTTCAACAAAACTGCCCTGTCCTTCAGAGATAAGCTTAGTCAACAAAGTCTTCAAGTGATTAGTCAGGACTTTGGTTAATATCCTATAGGACGAATTACACCAGGAAATTGCCCTGAACCTAGCAAGAGTTGAACGGCATACCTCTTTGGGAATCAAGGCCAAAAAGGAGGAGTTCGTGGCACCTCCTATCTTCTCTCTTTCTTTAGTCCAATTCAACATTTTACAAAGATCTTTTTTCTGATAAGCCTACAGGCTTTGTAAAAATGGATAGTAAACCCGTCAAATCCAGGATATTTATCTTGTCCTAGCCCTTTTACAACTGCTAGCACTTCTGCTTTATTGATGTAATTGTTTAACATCTGATTCTCTACTCCAGAGATCAAAGGCGTCACATTTTCCAATAGTTCTTCCTTGATATAGCATATTCTGCCCCCTGCTCTGTATACAAATTTTTAAAATGATGATATGCTTCCTGTCGAATATCAGCACAACCGACAACTTTGACGCCATCCTCATTTTGGATTTCTCAATTTTGTTTATAATTTAATCTGATTTTTGCTGATTATGAAAAAATGAGGTGTTTCTATCAGCTACCTTAATCCAAAGGGCACACATTTTTTATCGCCATACTTCTTCTTCTTGCCTGAAGGCTTCATTCAATTTTGTGTTTAATTGCTTTTCTTTTTGCAACTATTCATGAGTTACTTCTACAGTTTCCATATGTTCCTGTAATGAGCTTAAATTTTGCTGAATGTATTTTTGCCCATGATTTTAGGGCTGCTTTTACTGAACTAAGCTTTGTTTGCCACACATATGCTGGAGATCCCTCCATGTACATTCTCCAAGATCTTTCAATGATTAGATAGGCTTCTACTTGTTTCAACCACAAATGATTGAATTGGAAAGGTATAGGACCTTGATTTTCCATTTCTTCAAGAGACAACACGATTGGCTTATGATTTGAAGTTGCGTTTGGGAGGATTTTTGTATGCATCAAATACCTTGTTTGCAGGAGGGCACTATGAACAAGAAATCAATCCAATCTAGTAGCAATATGCCTTGGGCATATTCTCCTGTTCATCCAAGTAAAGGTGCCTATCTTTGGCTTTATATCCACCAAATTAAAATATTCTATCAAATCTTCAAGATTTTCCCCAAGATTTTCCCCAAATGGATCTCTTACTAAAGAGTCTCCTCTTCTCTCTTTGTGTGAGATGGTTGCGCTAAAATCAAAGTCACTGGGTTTGGCGATTTTTTGCCTTCAAAATTGAAAATCGCTGAATTTTGGAGCAACCTGAATTTGTTTCAGAAATATCGCCGATTTTCAGGTGGGTGAACCCTTCCGCTCGTGACTTTGTTACTCGATGAATTTCTGGAGCATGAGCTCGCGGTCGCCTTGAAGTTTGGTAAGTCATATTTCGTGCCTTGTTTCTGGTTGGTTCCGAAAGGTCGTGGATCTCTTTCTGTCGGTTCTGGCAGCTCGTTGTTCCGGCATCTTGTGGTTCCATTGCGGTTCCAGCAAGTTGTCGTGAGTCGGGTTTCTACCTTCTTTCTTGTCGGTTCCGGTAGCCTACAGCTCGTGGTCGAGGCCCGAAGGGAAGGTGTAGTCTTGTTTAATCATGTTTAGTTGCTCTTGGTCGGTCAAGGGTGTGGACAACCGATAGGCCAATCATAATAAATTTTATTAAAGGTTTTTATTCAAATAAATCAATGTGTTTTTATATTTTATATTTATCTATAAAATATATTATCAACTATTTAAATAAAGTAATATGTATTATTATATTTTAATATTTATATATAAAATAAATTATATACTATTTAAATTTTAAATAATTCAATATAATTTATTTATTTAATATTTATATATAAAATAAAATATTTTTAATTTCCAAATTTATAGACGCGGATTTTTTGTCGAATTTTATCACCAAATTTTTTCTTGCCGATTTTTTGTCGATTTTCAAGGTTTCCGAATTCGAACACGAACTCTAACCAAGTGACTTAGGTTAAAATATCTAGCTATGATACTACATTGATATTCTCAAGTGTAGTTAGTGAGCACAAAAATCCTTGCTTGTGATTATATTGCACATGCCCACATACATTGCATATTTTTAGAATCTCTTGAGGATCAGTTACTTCCAATTCTACCATGATCCAATTTTTATTTTCTTTTTGTTGTCGAAGTGTGAATTTGTTCATATCCCAGTAAACTGCCGAAACCTCCCAGCCCCTAGAGAACTGACGACAATCCTGTATCTTTTTTCCATTTTTTTTGAAATACTTGAATTACTTCATTTGCCTCCATTTTTGTCTGTGAATCATATTTTGGATTGCCTCTACATTCTGCTTTCCTCCCATACTACAATTCCAAGAGACAATATTCATTATTTTTTTGATTGTGCTCCAGATTTATTCCAGCTTCTGATTTTTTCCCTTTTTTACTCGAGGTGGTTCCTTTTATTAGCGTATCAAGAGAATGTTGCTTTCCTAACTGCTTTTCTTTCTCTGCTTCCCCTTTTGAATTTTCTGAGCTGCTTGCGAGACCTTCTCCCTGATTTTTGGTATGTCGATCTGTCTTCTTCCATATCCTCTGAGGATTCATCTTGTAATTGTTTTCATTGTTGCCTAACCTCAAATCTGCAGAATCATCTTGCTCACTTGTCAGATGCATATTTATTTCCATTATTGGTTGCAAAGGGAGGGCAGAAATATAGTCCTCCATTCCTATCTCTTCCACAACTGATTGGAAAGTATGGGGTCGATTTTCTTAATCTTGCTCTTGCTCTTTCGAATGTTCTGTTTGGCCTTCATTATCTCCTACACCGGCTAAGGGTTGAAATTGGTTTGAATGATAGGGCTCTGGTAAATTTTTATTGTTAGGAGTCAGGACTAGCCTGAATTTGTTTCCCTTCTTTTGTTACCTGCTCCCATCCCTATGTTTGCTCTTTTTCTCTTTCCTTCACCGCATTTCTTGAGCAATCTCTTGCAAAGCATCACATGTTTTACATTTAAAGGGTAGTCCACTTTTTGTGCATGCGTCCAACCATCCATGATGTGATCTATAACCTCTGGTAATCGATTATCCAGATCCACCTCAACACAAATTTGTGCACACGAGAACATGGGAGGTTTAGGTTCAGATTTATTAATATATCGTCCTAAAGAGTTTCCTATGATTGCCAAAAAATTATCAGACCAACACTGTAAAGGAAGATGAGGTAACTTTACCCAAACTGGGACAACAGAAAGGATGCCATTTTCAGGATCAAAAGACATTCCATTTATTCAAATACATACCTTGTGGTGGAGCCATGAAGTATTGTCCATTTCAGAAGATTAAATCTCGGTCCACTTTGTGTTCAAAGAGGAAGGCATAGTATCCCCTTCCACAGAAATGCTGCTGCATCCTCCTCAACAATAGTGGCCTTCTGTTTTTTCTCAGCCATAAATCCATAGCCCTTGGAGAAGGCCAAAGTCTAGTAAAGATTCTCACAAATCCTCTCTCAGTTAACCCTAAGGCTCTCATTTTCGTTGATGCAGAGGTGATCTTGATTTCAGTGGCGGTTGCCTTCTTCACAAGTCAAGATGAAGAGGGCTGCAAAGAAGTCGTGCCTTTCTGCATGTCTTCCAAATGATGAAATGCTTCATTCAGTGAGATATTCAGGTTCAGATCCGGGGGTCTGGGGGATCCATGGCCGCTGCAACGGCCCAGTTGAACTTGATTGTCAGATGTAGGGCGGTAGTTTGTCAAACTTGCAGAGTGAAAAATAATTCTTAATGCAAAGTATTTGAATCGAAATATGTTATATTACCATATTTTGAACAATTATTTGACGGATAAATTGTTGTTTTATATATTTATGTATAGCAATATCGTTATTATTTTTCTTGTACAAAAGTTCATATATTTTGAATTTTCTTTCTATTTGTCAAGTTTCATATTTTTTTAACTTCTTGCACCTAACTCTTCATCTTCTTTGCATGCACAACAATTTCTCTTTTTTGTGCACTCACTATTCTACGCTTTCTGTTTCCTTTGGGCCCCAATATCTTCCGTGTGCCTCCAAACCTACTGCTTATGATGTGCACTCATTTCACAACTCATCCTCTGTGCTGCTTCATATGGACACAACTAAATGCTCTTGCATCAATGTTTACGTTCCAATAGTCAATGGGACCTTAACAATTGTTCCTTATGCAACAATCATAAATGCTCAGAGTGAGCGACCAGACAACAACAGGTTTACAATCAAGATTTTCCAGCTCATCAAACTCCTTTGACTTATGCTTTCTCACAAATAGTAGTGCTTACTAGTACAATGGAATCAGTCCTTTGGAAAATGTGCCTATAACTACCACACCTTTCACACCTTTTCATGCTCAAATTCATAGTCCAACATCTTGTGTCTAGACTTTCTATACTCTTTGAGAGAGTAATAGTACTGCAAATCCAAGCGAGCATGAGGAATCTTATGGGAAAATGCAACCACATATAGTTTGTTTAGGTGCCAAAAATTTAACCCTAGTATGTATTTCATTCTTAATTTCCCAAGTTGCCTAGATATCTAAGAGACACCATACTATTCTAGTGCCACTGCACAGTGAGACGTCAGCATCAGAGACTCATCCAGAAGTTGACTCCCCAATGTCTTCTCAAGTCTTTTCTTTTTCTATGGACATCTCTCACCTTGTCCATTCAGTGTTACTCTTGCAGTGGGCACTCATCTAAAAGTTGTCTCCACACTGTCTTCTCAAGTCTTTTCTTCTTCCATGGACATCTCTCCTCTTGTCCATTCAGTGTTACTCTTGCAGTGTTCTACTCACTCGGTAGTTTTCTAAACACCACCTGAGGCTTTCGGTTAGTACTTATCTAAAAAATGATGGTATTTCTCATACGTTGTCTATGGTTATAAGAGTATCCATTTTTATAGTATTTCAATATTGCATATTGTCTTTATAATCATGCGAAATTTTGTAATGTTCAGAATGTCCTTTTAAATTTAACTGTCTTACCTCATCTTCATCCTCGTCTTGAAATGTGCCAATTAGATGCCATTTATGCATAAAATTGGACATGCTTCTAATCCATTATAAGAGTAAATAGTTTTTGACTTCTTAAATTTTGTTCTGGCAAGCATGCAGCTCTCTATGTTCATATTTACTTGTAGTGTGGAGAGTTTCTTGTTCTAAAAAAGATTAAAAACAGTCACTCATAGAATTCATGCATGGCATTTGTTTTTCCTTAATTTCTTTAGTCCTACTCATATCTTAATTGATATCATCAATTATAATTGTTTACATATCAGAATTTTTTTTTATTTCTCTATACTGATTTCCTAGAATATATGTAACAGATTACTATCAGTGGAATCGAGTCAAGGTTCGATATTGTGATGGAGCATCATATTTTGGAGATGTGAAAGATGAAATTCAGGTAGCTTACTTATAGAGGTTTTAGTGCTGTTACATTATAAATGACTAATAACGACAGATTAGAAATTTGTTAAAACGAGTGGCATGTTACTAGAGTGGCTTTTGGAATTTTGAATCCCTCTAAACGTCTTACATTTGAACTTTAGAGACTAAACCCCTCCTTTTCTTGTCACATACAAGCTTATGTAGAAATCTATTTTTCTACATGTATGCATGCATATATGTTATGATCATGATCGGGGAATTTAAGTCCTTTTTAACATTGGTTGAAATAGCTAGGAGTTATTTTAAAGAATTTCTGAGTGTAATTTTACACAATCCTCTTTTCTTGCTAGTTATAAAACCCATGTAGTTTTCACATTTAAAGGTGGAGTGGGAAATACTCCTTTCAAGATATCATTCAAACTCTTCCTAAGGAATATATTTTTTGTTGATATGGTCCATGTCCTGTTGGTTCCACCATATCTTTGAATTCCGCTGTCTTAGTACTTACCATAAACCTACTAAAAGAAAATTAACAGTGGATGCGTTAATATCATCTTTGACCTTCTTTTGTCTATTAAAAATAGGTGTGAACTATCAAATACATTTTTTCAATCCTTCTGAATATGATAAATTTAACCTTGGCTTCTACCTATTTTGTTGGTTTCTTGTGCAATTTGGCTTCATCAACATACAATGATGCATTCTTCTTTTCAAACCATAAAGTTTATCATTATGCTCGCTTGGAATCTATTGTACACGACAGAAAATTATCATTGTGCTCATCTGGAATCTATTGTACAGGACAATAATTTTATTACATCTTGCTCTTGATGTAAAAGTTTGATAAAGACTGTTACCTGTTCACTTTGACATTTTATCAAACACTTTGACTTAGTCTAGATTTACTGTTTATCTGAGTTGTACTGAACATTAATCAAAATCTGCTCTGAAGTTAAAACTTAATGCTGATCTGAACTTGAACGGTAAATACATTAAGCCAATCACTGAGAAAACTTGAAAGAAGTATGAACTACTGGTGTAAAGCTAAGCCCAGGGCAAAACCCCCACAGGGGAAAACCCAGAAAGATAAATATATTAAGAGCACTTACAAAATTTACAGTAGAGGATTAAATTCAATGAAAATCTGAGGAATACACTGAAAACTGTGACAAAAATCAAGATAACTACAATCCCTCACTGCAGTACGGCCTCTATAACAGATTTAAATACTGTACATACTGTTTCTGATTGCATTGGAAATTGCGCTCATAAATTTCAGAAACAATTTACCTTGAAAACGGTGAAATAACAGTCTCAAAACTGAGTATAAACTGGCTGTATGGCTGCTGTATGGATCTGACAGTACAGCCCCTTTCCCTTGATTTCCGTGCAGCAATGAACCACCTCCATTTCTGTGCCTTTGACTGATGCAATCTGCCTCTCCTCTCTCTTCTTGGCAAGCTGCCCTTCTTCCTCTTGGCTGTGTTAGAGTTTGCACTTTATTTCAAATAAGTTAGATGTTTAATCGAATGCAATAGGATCACTGAAAGATAGACAAGTACAACATAAAATAGAGACACAAAGATTCTTAGATTTATCCTGGGAAACCCTCTCTCGGGAAAAGCCCAACAACTTCTTCTATATAGATTTGTCACTAAGTACAATGTCAGAAAAAGATAGAAAACCAAGAGATAAGATATCCTTCGCAGTTTCTTTTTCTCCTCTACCACAGAGATATTGTCTTCCTTCACTTTGGAGCGAACTTGCTTGAGCTTATTGTGTGTCCAAATGAGAGAGGACACCTCTCTATTTAGTATTTATACTCTTCAGTGGGTGACCAATTTACCCAACAGGGCTGACTTCCTCTTGGGAGACTCAGAAATGCATTTTACAATAATTCTTTTGGAGACTATTTCCCTGACTTACAACGGAGGTTTTATCTCAATATTATTACATGACCAAGTACTTCAATGACATCTCCGAATGGAGGAAAAACATCTCCGAAAGGATGTACAATAATAATACAACAAATTTACACAAGAATATCTTCCGAAGTTACATTTTCAACAACACTCCCTCTTAACAAGGTATTCTTTTGACACGATCATCACCACGACTGGACACAATCTTTGGACATCATCATCATCGTTGGACATCATCGCTATTGCAAAAACTCTCATCTCATTGACCATTGACTAGTGACATCTCAAGTCCTACAGAGCCAACCCTTTTTCATGCTGGATGTAGGCCTAGATCCCATCTAGGACTTCATCATCTCTACGAGCAAGCCATCAAGTAGGTACAACCCAAGACCACATATCACATTGCCAGAGCAATCACTTGCATCTCCTACTATCATCTCGTTGTATCCAGATCATCTCATGATCTCATGCGGAGAGCAACCCGTATGCCTACATTACGTCCCTCAAACAACCTGCATCTTCCAACCAATGGAGAACAACCTAGGAGCATACGCATCTTCTACCATGTAGAGTACAACCCAAATGCATACATTACGTCCCTCGGACCACCTGCATCTTCCACCCAGTGGAGACCAACCTAGGAGCATTTGCATCTTCTACCATGTAGAGAACAACCCAGGTGCATACATTATGTTCCTTGGACCACTTGCGTCTTCCACCCAGTGGAGACCAACCCAGGAGCATCTGCGTCTTCAACCTAGTGGAGACTAGCCTAGATGCATTACGGCCCTCGAACCACCTGTGTCTTCCACCCCGTGGAGAGCAGCCTAGGGGCACCTGCGTCTTCTACATGCCACATCACTCTCTCTTTTAAGGAACATCGATCTGGATAACACCAAGCTTTTCCTTGAAGTACTCAAACTTCACTCTTGCTAGTGGCTTGGTCAACACATCAGCTGTCTACTTGTCTGTTGCCACATACTGGAGCTTCACTGCTTCTCTCTGCACTATATCTCGAATATAGTGATACTTGATCTCAATATGCTTTGACTTGTCATGGAACATTGGGTTCTCAGACAACTTCACACAACTCTGGTTGTCATAGAAGATACAAGTCGCCTCTAGCTCAAGATCAAACAAATTTGTCAATAGCTTCCGAAGCCACATTGCTTCACAACTAGACGAACAAGCTGCAGTGTACTCTGCTTTGGCTGTACTTAGTGCCACACTCGCCTGCTTCCTGATGAACCAGGATATCATTCCTATCTGTGGCATTGCTTGCCCAATCTGAACCAACATAACCATGCAGGTTAATCTTCTGTTCCGTCGCATACTTGAGCCCATACTCAATTGTACCCTTCAAGTACCTCAATACATGCTTTGCAGCAACTAGGTGAACACGTCTCGACTCCACCATGTACTGATTCAATGTGTTCACAACAAAGCATATGTCTAGCCTTGTGTTCGTCAAATACATCAACGAACCAATCAACTGTATATACATCTTGGCTAAGTCACCTGACACGGGGATTCGAGTGTCCGACACGGACACGGTGACCCCCGGAATTAGGACACGTAGGACAGGTTAGATTATTTAAATATTATAAAATATATATATTAAAAATATAGACATATAGTTCCAAATTTTTACAAATATTCAATAGAAATCAAAATCAATGCACATTTAACATTAGTAATTACACATTTAAATCCCTCAAATCTTCTTCACCCGCACATCAAACACACTTTAGAACCCTCTCCACACTTGCAAATGATAAAAAGAAAGTGAAAATTTTGATTTAAAGCAATTCTGGGCATTCTTTTAGTGGAAAACGTGTCTTGTTTACCGGACACGCATTGACAGTCCTCGGACAGGCGTGTCCAAACACAGGACACGCTGCAAAGACGTGTCGGACACGCTATGTCAGCGTGTCCGTGTCCGACACACGGACACGGGACATGCATGCCTTTTTGGACGTGTCCAGTTTCATAGCATCTTGGATATCAACACTTTTTGCTCTCCTAGAACGTGCTCCTAAGAGCGTTAACATTCTCTCGAACATCCTTGAACGTTTAAGTAAATCATTGAGGTTGCCTAACAAAATCGGTAGGAGCTGGTGGCTCCTATTTTGCATCTGAAGGTTGTTGCCCCGAATTGGAAGTTGTGGGTGACCTTGGCTCAGCCTCCAAAGCTTCTTCTCCTCATCCTCTATCACTTCCAATGGCTCATGAGACTTCTTGGATGCAAAGTCTTCCTCAAACTTTACATTCTTACTTACGATTGTCTTCCTCTCTTTTGGAATCTAAGTCAAACGGTTTGGGTTTGGGTTCGGCAAGGATTAGATTCGGTTCAGGTTCGAATATTCCGATGAGGTTCGGATGAGGTTCGACAATAGGTTCGACTATATATATATATATAAACTTTCTTCATATACTCCCCCTTAACTAATTTTCTACACCCCATCGCCCATAGGATTCAAAGCACTTAGGTCACTATTCATAATTTTGTCATATTGCTTTGTTGTTTATGACATTTCTGCTTACAGATTTGTACTTCTAAGAGTAGGTTTTTGTGGTTTAACAACGGATATACATGCTTCCCACAGCAGTAGTTTGTTCTTAGGGGTAAATCTATGTTCTTGCTTGTTGTTTGGTGTGTTCTTATGTAGACTACAGGTATGATATTTCAAATTACAAGAGCATTTAATTTATAGACAACATTAATAAATAGAGAGCATTTAATCTATAGACATCATAAATAAATCAAGAGCATCTACTTTATAGACAACATTATATTTATAGATAACATAAATAAATAGAGAGCATTTAATTCATAGACAGCTTAAATAAATAGAGAGCATTTAATTTATAGACAACATTTAATTTCTTGGTATTGTGTTTTTTTTTTTAGTTTTTTTTTTAATTTGAATTTTTTTCAGAAAAAAAAGTTGAACCTCAAATTTTTTTTTCCTTTAGGTTCGGGTTCGGCTTTAGGTTTGACATTAGATTCGCCTTCAGGTTCGGGTTCGACGAGGTTCGGGTTCGACATTAGGTTCATCTTTCAGGTTCGGCGAACCTGAACGAATTTCAAATTTTTTTTGAGGTTCGCTGAACCTCAAACCTCAAGGATTAGGTTTGGCGAACCCTGTGACTTAGCCTGGAATATATATCTTTTAAGCCTTTGAATTCTCACTATAGCCAACAAATAAATCCTTCCTACTAGAGGGATCCAACATGGTCTTCTTCACCATTGATATGCTGATGCAAATTGGAAAACCAAAGATGCGAAAATGACTCACCTTCGACTCCATAAAAGTGAATGCCTCCTCTAGTGTCTTGTCCCCCAAAACCCTGCGAGGACACCTGTTCTGGATGCATATTGCTGCCTTGCATGAAAATGCCCATAGAAACATTAGAAAATCTTGATCATGTGTTATGGCCTTAGCAACCCCTATGATAGATCGGTTCTTACGCTTTGCAACATCATTTTGCTGTGGGTTGTAAGGAACAATGTACTCCCTCTTGATTCCCTCATCCTTGTAAAAATCCTTGAAATCATTGGAGGTATACACACCCCCATTGTTCGATCTCAAAACCTTGATCTTCTTCCCTATTTGGTTTTCCACAAGAACCTTGAACTCCTGAAACTTGTTGAAGACTTCATCCTTTGTCTCCAAGAAGTAGATCCATGTTTTTGCGAGAGAAGTCATTAATGAAGGAAACATAGTACATGCTTCTGTGATTGATGCTACTGACATCAATCCACACACATCCGAATGCACTAGATCTAGGATCCTCTTACATTTGTGCTCCTTGTTTGGGAAAACAACCTTGGCCTGCTTGCTAAGCGCGCACCCTCTGCACACACCCTGTTGCTCAATGCTGAACTTTGGAAGACCTGTGACAATCTCCCTAAGAATAGGCAACACTCGGTGATGTATGTGCCCCATCTTCTTGTGCGATAACTTGCATAAGTTCTCTGTGCTATGAACTAGGGATCGAACATGTTCACCTTGTAACCTATACAAGTTTCCTTCTCTAACCCAATCACCTGAGCTAATCCTGGGTTAAACTCCTTCGACCTAATGAGGACTAGCTTGTTCTTGTACTCTACTACAAAGCCCTTATCTTCCACGATTGAAATTGAAAGAAAATTCTTCCTAAGACGTGCAACAAATAACACATCGTCAATGTCTAAAGAGTTACGTAACTGGAGTTGTAAAGGAATGGTATCAACTCTTGCTATTTGATACTTGGCATCATCACCAAGCTTGACCTGAACTCCAGAATCGTGCTCTTCCAGACTTGAAAATAACTCTCGGGCTGATGCCATATGCCTCGATGCTCCATTATCCGCATATCATGCGTTCTTTGGAACTGTGGTGGAAGAGAGGTAAGATACCATCGAGAAATCCTTCTTGAACTTGGAGGCAATCTTGTATATCTGAGTTTCATGTGAGGTTGCTTCTTGGTGGTGTTTGTTAATTTTCCTTTAAAGCACAACTAGGGCTAAAACAATATATTTAAATTTAATTGAAATAACCACACATAAACTTCTTTACAGTATGCAGCAGAATATAAAACTGAGAACCATTTACAACATCAATCTCATCAATAAAAACTACACAATTTTTTTGGGTAGAAATCCCTGAACAAAACCCAAGATGGGAAAACCGGTGCAACAGTATGAGAGGATATTTTTATTAAGAAAAGACAGAGCTTTTACAACTTCAAAAAATCAATTTATGCCCTAGAGGGCAAAATTGAAACACCCAAAAACCACTGAGAAAAACCTGTGAGATGGCACGGTTCCCAAGGCAGCTTGCTGCTGTACGACTCTACGGTGTTGTTGTATGGCGTAACTCTGCCAAAGTTTGTCTTTCTCCTCTGCAATTTAGGGTTGTCTTCCTAAGTTAGTGCTCCTCCGTCTTCTTCTCCAAAATTCTCTCTCACACTTCTTCCTCTGTTTCTGTTGAAATGCAACTTTGCCCTATCCACTAATTGAACTTTTTTTTATAACTTTAGGTAAAGTGAAAACCCTAATTTCACTTTCACTTAAAGTCAATAAACATTTAGATCACTTTAATTATTTTAGGAAAAATAATTAAATACAATTGGATTCCTAATTTAAGTCTTCTGCATGCAAGAACACATGCATGCAGGAAGACCTTCCTTGTTGCTGCTAGTTTAACACTCCCTCTCAACGAGGAAGGGATTCGGTAGCAACCCCAGCTTATCGTTGAACTTCACAAAACTTTGTCTTGGTGAAAATGTTTACCGCCTGCTCATCTGTCTGTATGTAGTCCAACTGAATGGTTCCTCTCTGAACACAATCTCTCAAGAAGTGGTGCCTGATGTCTATGTGTTTGCTCCGGTCATGGAACACTGGATTGTCAGATAGCCTGATGCCGCTCTGATTCTCATAGTGAATTACTGTAGCCTCTAGCTCACACTTGAACAACCCGAAAGTCACTTCCTCAGCCACATACCCTCACAAGTAGCCATGCTGGCTGCCATGTACTCAACTTTTGTTGAGCTCAATGCAATTGACTTTTGTTTTCTTCTGAATCAAGAGACAATCCCTAACCCAATGCTGAAACAACAACCTGAAGTACTCTTTCGGTCCTCTACACATCCTGCCTAGTCAGCATCTATGAAACCTGTTAACTGTACACTCCCCCTTCGCTCATAAACCAATCCATACTCCACTGTACCTCTGATGTAGCGAAGTATGTGCTTCCCAGCCGTCCAATGCACTCTCCCAGGGTCCACCATGAATTGACTCAAAGATTTCACTGCAAAGCTAATGTCTGGCTGTGTGTTGACCAAATACATAAGTGATCCGATAAGCTGACGATACAAGGTAGGATCAAATTCGTCTGACCTTGATGCATCAATTTTCTTGCAGTTGGAAACTAGAGGTATGGCCATAGGTTTGTAGTCCTCCATCCTGAATCTCTTTAAGATCTCTATTGCATACTTCCCCTGTCCAATGAAGAAGCATCCATCTCTCTGCCAAACCTCCAAGCCCAAAAAGTAATGCATCAGACGAATGTCTTTCATCTCAAACTCCACTGCAAGGTTGGACTTGCAGTCTCCAATCAACCTCTCATCTCCTGTAAGAAAGAGATCATCCACATATAGGGCCAGTGTGAGAGGCACCTCACCTGTCAAGAAGTACAGGTTGTGGTCAGTCTCACTGCGCTTAAATCCCATCTTCCGTAGATAGCTGTCTATCCTCGAGTACCATGCTCGAGGTGCCTGCTTGAGCCCATAAAGAGCTCTATGCAGTCTGCATACTTGCGTCTCCCTATTTGCTACATCAAATCGCTCTGGCTGCGCAATATATACCTCCTCCTTTATCACTTCGTTGAGGAAGGCAGTCTTGACATCCATCTAATGGACTCACCAACCCATCTCTGCTACTAAAGAGATAATGGTCTGAATAGAAGAATATATGGCTACAAGGGCGAAGGTCTCCTCATAGTCAATACCCTCCTTCTGTGAAAACCCCTTAGCCACGAAGTGTGCCTTGTACTTCTCCATGCTTCCGTCTGTTGAATGCTTCACCTTGTAGATCCACCTGGATCCTACCACCTTGTTTCTTTCAGGTCTTGGCATAACCTCCCATACCTAGTTCTTCATGATTGAGTCATACTCCTCAACCATGGCTTTTTACCACACGTCATGTTGTGCAACCTCCTAAAAAATGGAAGGTTCAGAGTTAATCAACTCTGTCATCAGTGCCATATAATTGAGTCTCTTTGGTGGTACACTTTGTCTTAAAGATATTTGTGTAAGATCAACCTTCCTGAAATCATGTACAGTGGACTTGAACCACTTAGGCCTTGGCCCAGTGTCTACCTATTGCAGCTGTTGGATGTCCGTCTCCTCTTGCAGCTCATTCTCCCCATCAAAGATAGGAGGATCCTGTCCACCTGACTCCCTCTGACTACCAGAGCCTGTGCCCTGTGTCTGTACCTATACCTGTACATCTGGCTCCTCCAACTTGATCCCTGTGTTTAGTGCTGGCTTTTGCTCTGCTGTTGAATCCATAGATCTCCGCAAGGACCTGTCCTCATCGAACTAGACATCCCTGCTCACAATGACCCTCTTGCGAGCCAGAATGTAAACTCTATATGCCTTCGAAGTCACGCTATAACCAACAAGTAACCCCTTCTCTCCAAAATGGTCCAACTTCTTCCTAGTGTCAGCATGAACATGACAATAGCAGACACTTCCAAATATGTGAATGTGACTCACATTTGCCTGAGTGCCTGTGAAGACCTCCTCTGGTGTCTTCCTCCCCAAAGCTGTGTGGGGACACCTGTTCTGAATGTAAACTACGGTCCTGTATACCTTGACCTACAGGAATAGTGGTAATCCTTGATCAAATAGCATGGCCTTGGTTGCTCCTACCATAGTCCTGTTCTTCCGCTTTGCAACTCCATTTTGCTGTGGGGTATGGGGCACGATGTGCTCCTTCTTGATCCCCTTTGCCAAACAATACTCCATGAACTCATTGGGGGTGTACTCACCCCGTTGTCCGTCCTCAACACCCGGATCTTCTTTCTTTTTTGGTTCTCCAAGAGAGTTTTAAACTCTTGGAACCTCTCTAAGACCTATGACTTGGCCTTTAGGAAATATATCCAGGTCTTCCTGGAATAATCATCAATGAAGGTTACGTTACACGTAGTAATTGTAACCATTGAAAGAATGGACACTCATAGGTACACATACATCTGAATGCACCAAGTCCAAGGGCTCCTTAGACTTGTGCCCACTCTATGGGAAATGCTTCCTGATGTTCTTCCCCAAAGCACAACGCTTGTAGTGGTTATGCTTTTACTCCTGTACCTGAGGAACTCCAATGACTGCCTATCTCAAATGCTTCAGTGCTCCATGGTGTAAGTGTGCCATCCTCCTATGCCACAACTCACCATGACTGTTGCTGCTGCTGTTGACTAGATCCTTTGCAGGTTCAAAGTGTAGTCTGTACACTTTCTTGTTCTGTCTACCAATCACCCGATCCAAGCTCCTATATGACCCCTTGGGTCTGATACACACTCTATGGTCACAAAATTTCACCTGATATCCCTTGTCCTCCTGAGTGGAGACAAATATAAGGTTCTTGGTCAGTCCTGGAACATAGAACACATCAACAAAACTGAGGGGTTTGCCAGACTCCCTCTAAAATGAAGCAGTGCCAACTCCCTGTGCTTGATGCCGCGCATCATCACCCAACTCAACGTGGATCCCTGTTCCACCCTCCTGCAAGTATTTGAAGAATCCCTTCTATCCAGTCATGTGACTAGATGCTCCACTGTCGATTTACCATATACTGCTCCCTGTGGTGCTTGCCAAGCAAGCTATCAAGCAAAACTCCTCATTGAAGTTCCTACTGAACTCATCCACCTCTGTAGATCCAGCCAACTGAGTGTTACTCTTATTCTTCCTGTCTGGGAACTGGGAGGCAAAGTGTCCCTGCTTGTGGCAGATAAAACACTTGACCTTTGATACGTCAAGGTTCTTCTTACCATCCTTCTTCCTCTTTGCCTTACCCTTGCTCTTCCCTGTAAGGGCTAGAGCCTCCTTATCCACAATCTCTGGGGCACTGCTGGTTGAGCCTGATCCTTGACCCATGCGGGTCTCCTCCTGCACAAAGTCATCCCATAGTCTCTGCCAATCAAGGAGCTTCTCTCTAGCCACAACACCTTTGACATAGGTGTCCCATGGCTTAGAGAAGCCATTGAGGGCTATCCGAACTAGCTCCTCATCCACTGTCTTAGAGCCAACAACTCCAAGCTCATCCTTGATCTGTGTGAGCCTCATGAGATAAGGCACCACTCCTTCTCCTTTGGCCATCTTGGTGTTGTGCATCCTCTCTTGCAACACCATCTTTCGGTTCTCGTTCTTGCTTTGGTACAAACTCTCCAAAGCCATCCACATCTCTGCTGCGGTCTTCTTCCCAGAAAGGTGAGGGACTGTATGGTCCTTCACTCCATCCATGATAATTAATATGGCTCCGAACTTGATCTTCTTCCAAGCTATCAAATCTACCGTATCTGTGGGTTCAACTTTTGTAGAGTCAATGTGCTCCTCTACATCACTGACGTCCAGGATCCTTGTGATCCTTTCTTTCCATG
Source organism: Pseudotsuga menziesii (assembly GCA_001517045.1). Taxonomy (NCBI): domain Eukaryota; kingdom Viridiplantae; phylum Streptophyta; class Pinopsida; order Pinales; family Pinaceae; genus Pseudotsuga; species Pseudotsuga menziesii. Next base: position 367,520 of record LPNX011229946.1, read on the forward strand.
TAGGAAAGTTATGTGCCCCATGGAGTCTATCCTCAACTCTCAAATGCACGACCATAGTGAAGTGTTACCTGTCAAACCCTAGATCTCCAATCTAAGTTTGGATTTTCAATAGATTTGCTCTTGATCTATCACTACTACTGCAAATCTCTCAGCTTTAGCTGACCAGAGCTCTAATACCATGTAAAATTTCCTTTAAAGCACAACTAGGGCTAAAACAATATATTTAAATTTTAACTGAAATAACCACACATGAACTTCTTTACAGTATGCAACAAAATATAAAACTGAGAACTATTTACAACATCAATCACATTAATAGAAACAACACAATCTTTTTTGGTAGAAACCCCTGGACAAAACCCAAGATGGGAAAACCGGTGCAATAGTACGAGAGGATATTTTTATTAAGAAAATACATAGCTTTTACAATATTAGAAAATTGATTTATGCCCAAGATGGAAAAATTGAAACACCCAAAAATCATTGAAAAAAACCTGTGAGATGGCACGCTTCCTAAGGCAGCTTGATGTACGGTGCTGCTGCTGCTGCTATATGGTGTACCTCTGCCAAAGTCTCCTGTGTCTCTTCTCTGCAATTTAGGGCTGTCTTCCTGAGTTGGTGCTCCCTTGTCTTCTTCCCCAAAATTCTCTCACACTTCTTTCTTCGTCTCTGTCGGAATGCAACTGTGTACTCTCCACCAATTGATCTCTCTTTTATAACTTTAGGTAAAGCGAAAACCCTTATTTCACTTTTACTTAAAGTCAATAAACAATTATATCACTTTAATTATTTGAGGAAAAATAATTAAATAGAATTGGCTTCCTAATTTAAGTCTTCTGCATGCAAGAACACATGCATGCAGGAAGACCTTCCTTGTTGCTGCTAGTTTAACAATGTTACTTTTTTTTACTCTTCTTCTCTGGACATTGTGATGCATAATGACCATTCTTATGACTTATGAAGCACTTGATTTTACTCAAGTCCTTCTTGCTTGACTGTGAGGTTGACTTCTCACCCTTTTCCTTACCCTTGTTGGGTCCTTTACCTTTTCCCTTCTTTTCCTGACCAATGAGGGCATGGTCATTGTCACCTCCCTGTTTGCTGAACTTTGACTCCATTTGAGTTTCTTGGATATAGTCCTCCCATAGTCTTTCTCAATTGGGAAAATTCTCTTGAGCACAGACAAATGTTTCCCAGCGGTGGGAACCCATTTAGTGCCCTGTTTACTAACTCCTTGTCCTCAATATTCTCCCCAACTGCTGCAAGCTGGTCACGAATCTGTTTGACCTTGATTAGGTAACTGGTGGCTGTGCCTAATCTAGTCTTCTCAACGGATCTGAATTTGTTGTGCAAATTCATGTTTCGGTTAATGTTCTTGCTTTGGTAAAGTCTAACCAGGGCATCAAACATTTTTTTTGTCGTCTTCTTCTAAGATACTTGAGGGATCAGATGATCCTTTTGAAAATTTTTGATAACCCCAGCCTGGTTTCAGTTTCAGTACTGCATATGGTTTAACACCCAAACCCCATCATGCATGTACATTAAAAAAATAATTTTTTTATTGAAAACTTGAAGCACATGAGATATATTTCCAACTTTTTCAATTCTGAAAATTTATGACAGCCCTAATTTCTTAGTCAGAAATTTTAAGTCAGGCAACACATGAAAATTAAACACTTAGATTTTTGACCAAATTGGTCCAAGAAAAACCCCGAAGGGAAAACCTGTTCTTCAGAGATATTTTATTATTTCTTTACAGACAAATTTATTTAACAAAAATACAACAGTACTTACTTCTTTTCCTTCTCGAAAAATGTGCCAAAAAAACACTCTAACAAATTGCTGTACAGAACCCACAATTCTGCCGCACGTGTGATTGTATGGACGCCTTGATTTCTGTGCTGTACGGTGCCTCGAAATCTATGCTGTATGGACTGTTGTACAGACAGCAATAAATGCTGTACTTTGCCTCGATAATCGTGTTGTACTGATTTCTTAACCTGCCTCGAAAACCATGCCCTTATCACCTTGATTTCTATGCTGTACGGACTTGTATGGCCTGCTTTAATTGTTGTATGACTGCATTGGGATTTGTGCCATTCTGCTGGTATAAATGTCTTGAAATTCGTGCCCTCCTTTCTCTTCCTAATTTTTGGAATTTGTGCAAGGGTTTTCTCTCTGGTTCTTCTCTTCTCTCTTGCTCCTCTCTCCAAAAATTCTCTCTTTGGAATGTGAACAATGAATTAAGTTTGGCTTTCCCAAGCCTTTTTGTTTTAGTAACTTTCACCTCCAAATCCATGGCTTAGATTAAAGCCAACTAAATGAGATCTAGGGCCCATCTCATTTCCTCATTAAAAATTCACTTTTTAAATATTAAATGAGAATTTAATGCACACCCTCTTTTAAACTCATAAAGTCACTTTAAAAATATTACAACTCAAACTCTCATTAAAAATGTCACTTTATAAAATAAAGTCATTTCTCACCTTTTAAAATAAGCTAGGGATCACATTTTAAAGTGTCCTTGTCCACCCCAAGGCATGAATGGACAAACACTTCCTAGGTAAAATTTCAACACCTTTATTGCATCCATGATCATCCGCTTGGCTCTCACTTCTTTCTTCTTGTGAGCTTTCAAAAGCTCTGGATATGTCGACAGAGCTACCACATTCTTAACGATATCCCAAAGATCATTCTCTTCTAATAGAAGAGTTACCTTGATTTCCATGCTAGGAAATTTGGGGCACCATCCATTCTGTTCTCAAGCCTGAGGCTGGCTGATGCCATCTCGAAGATCTAATGCACAAACTTCAAATATGGAAATAAAATTGAAACCCTCGTTGGTAGTCATTTTCCCACTGCAACTGATCTACCCACTATAAACCCTTGAGAGTCTCTATCAGAAAGATGCTCTGATACCATGTTTAATATCCCAACCGGTATGTGGCGTTGTCTTATGCCTCTTAATCAAATACATTTAGATCTTAAAATTTACTTATTGACATAAATAAATCTGAGCATGCATTAATCACACATGTAGCTAGAAAACAAACAACGGAAGTATAAAACACGGAACTCAAAAATCTGTCCTTCAAAATCAGTTTATCATTAATATTCAAAACTTACAAGGACACCTCAAACATAGGATTTTTTGCCTGTCAATGTGGAAAAACGACAAACAAATTTGAGAAGCAGTTGTTGCCAGATTTGTCCGCACAAGTACGACCTGTATGACTTCTCTCTCTGACTGTACGAAAATGTTGATTTTGCCTTGTTCTTCGACTCGCTGAACATGCAAGTCAATAAAGTGAATTACAAAATAGATTTATTTGGATGACTTCCTGCATGTTTTACACCTATAACCTGTGTGGAAGTTCCTGTCCAAGCTACAAAATGTCAAGATACATGAATCACTCAATTTATCTTGTAGCAATCAAATCGTTTTGTGGATGTATTTCACTTTCCAAGTTTTGTGATACATTGTAATCATTTCTAAGTGTTGTTATTGTCCATGGTTTATTTTATTATTCATCATTGAGCTGTCTTCTATGTGTTAATATGAAAATCATTGTGAATATTAAGCTATTGAACGCTTATTTGGGAAACTAATTTGATAACACAACTCACTTCCAAACAAGTTGATCTCCTTTCCCTTAGCTCTCCTTAAACCTTAGATCTAATCAACGTATAGGGAAGCCTCCCTTGGCCTTGAGAATTGGTCTCGAAGAGTGTAAATTTTCCTTTGAGATTCAAACTAGGGATAAAACAATATATTTAAATTTTAACTGAAATAACCACACATGAACTTCTTTACAGTATGTATCGGAATATAAAACTGAGAACCATTTACAACATCGAACACATTAATAGACACGACAGTCTTTTTGGGTAGAAACCCTTGAACAAAACCCAAGATGGGAAAACTAGTGCAACAGTATAAAAGGATATTTTATTAAGAAAATATGAAGCTTTCACAATATTAGAAACTTCGATTTATGCCCTAGATGGCAAAATCAAATCCCCTAAAATTCATTGAGAAAAACCTGGAAGGTGGGCACGGTTTCCAATGCAGCTGTACGACCTGCTGCTGTATGGTCTTGCACTATACGACCGACTGTTGTACGGTCTGTACGGAATCCGTACGGCTTGTTGTACGGATCCGTATGGTTTTACAGTTTATACGACCTCTTGCTGTACGACTGTACGACCTCCCTGCTGTTTGGTTCCTCTGCTTGCTTTGCCTGTCTCTCTTTTCTGTAAATTAGGTCTCCTTCTTGAACTTCTGCTCCTTCGTCTTCTTCGCCAAAATTCTCTCTCTCACACTTCTTCCTTTGTCTCTGTCGGAATGCAATTGTATCCTCTCCACCAATTGATGTTTCTCTTTTATAACTCAATACTACGCGAAAACCCTAATTTCACTTTATCATAAAGTTTATCAATAATTAAATCACTTTAATTTATTTTCCAAAGTAAACTTAGGAAAAGTAAATTAAATACAATTGGCTTCCAGTTTACTGTCTCTCTAGCATGCAATGACACATGCAATGCTAGAAGACCTTCCTTGTTGCTGCTATTTAACACTCCCTCTCAACGAGGAAGGGATTCGATAGCAACCCCAACTTATGCCTGAACTTCACAAAACTATGTCTGCAAAGTGCCTTGGTGAAAATGTCCACCACCTGCTCATTTGTCTGTATGTACTCCAACCGAATGGTTCCTCTCTGAACACAATCTCTCAAGAAGTGGTACCTGATGTCTATGTGTTTGCTTCAGTCTTGGAACACTGGATTTTCAGATACCCTGATGCCACTTTGATTGTCACAGTGAGCTACTGTAGCCTCTAGCTCACACTTGAACAACCTTGAATGTAACTTTCTCAGCCATATACCCTCACAAGTAGCCATGCTGGCTGCCATGTATTTAGCCTCTGTCGAGCTCAATGCAACTGACTTCTGCTTCCTGTTGGACCAAGACACAACCCTTGATCCAAGCCTGAAACAACAACCTGAAGTACTCTTCCTGTCCTCTACACATCCTGCCCAGTCAACATCTGTGAAGCATGCTAACTGTACACCCCCCCTGCACTCATAAACCAATCCATACCCCATTGTAACTCTGATGTAGCGAAGTATGTGCTTCATAGCCGTCCAATGTACTCTCTGAGTGTCCACCATGAATTGGCTCAAAGGGTTGATTGCAAAGCTGATGTCTGGCCGAGTGTTGACTAGATACATAAGTGATTCAATAAGTTGACGATACAAGGTAGGATCAAATCCGTCTGACCCTGATGCATCAATCTTCCTCTATTGGGAAACTAGAGGTATGGCCATCGAATTGCAGTCCTCCATCCTGAATCTCTTCAAGATCTCTATTGCATACTTCCCTTGTCCAATGAAGAAGCATCCATCTCTCTGCCAAACCTCCAAGCCTAGAAAGTAATTCATCAACCCAAGATCTTTCATCTCAAACTCCACTGCAAGGTTGGACTTGCATTCTCCAATCAACCTCTCATCTCCTGTCAGAAAGAGATCATCCACATATAAGACCAGTATGAGAGGCACCTCACCTGTCAAGAAGTACAGGTTGTGGTCAGCCTCACTCCGTTGGAATCCCATCTCTCGTAGATAGCTGTCTATCCTCGAGTACCAAGTTTGAGGTGCATGCTTGAGCCCATAAAGAGCTCTATGCAGCTTGCATACATGTGTTTCCCTGTTCTCCACATCAAACCCCTTTGGCTGCTCTATATATACCTCTTCCTCTATCACTCCGTTGAGGAAAGCAGTCTTGACGTCCATCTGATGGACTCACGAACCCATCTCTGCTGCTACAGAGATAATGGTCCGTAGAAGAATACCTGGCAACAGGGGAAAATGTCTCCTGATAGTCAATACCTTCCTTCTGTGAAAACCCCTTTTCCACGAAGCGCGTCTTATACTTCTCCACGCTTTCGTCTGTTGCATGCTTTACCTTGTAGATCCATCTGGATCCCACCACCTTTTTACCTTCAGGTCTTGGCACAACCTCCCATACCTGATTCTTCATGATTGAGTCACACTCCTCAACCATGGCCTCCTCCCACACATAATGTTGGGAAACCTCCTCGAAAACGGAAGGTCCAGAGTTGATCAACTCTGTCATCAGTGCCATATAACTGAGTCTCATTGGTGGTTTGCTTCGTCTCATGGATCTCGGTGGAGGATCAACCTGTCTGGAATCCTGAACTGTGGACATGAACCACTTAGGCCTTGGCCTAGTGTCTACCAGCTGCGGCTGCTGGATATCCGTCTCCTGCTGCAGCTCATCCTCCAATTCAAAGACCAAAGGATCTTGTCCACCCGACTCCCTTTGACTACCAGAACCTGTGCCGTGTGTCTATACCTGTACTTGTACCTCTTGCTCCACCAACTTGACTCCCGAAACCTGTGCTGGCTGCTGATAAGTCCATAGATCTCTGCAAGGCCCCGTTCTCATCAAACTGGACATCCCTGCTTAGAATGATCCTCTTGCAAGCAGTTATGTATACTCTGTATGCCTTCGAAGTCTCATTGTATGCAACAAGTAACCCCTTCTCTCTAGAAGAGTCCACCTTCTTACTAGTGTCAGTATGAACATGACAATAACAAACACTTCCAAATATGCGAATGTGACTCACATCTGGTTGAGTGCCTGTGAAGACCTTCTCGGGTGTCTTCCTCCCCAAAGCTGTGTGGGGACACGTGATCTGGATGTATACTGCAGTCCTGTATGCCTCGGCCCAAAGGAATAGTGGTAATCCCTGATCAAATAGCATGGCCTTGGCTGCTCCTACCATAGTCCTGTTCTTTCGCTTTGCTACTCCATTCTGCTGTGGGGTATGAGGCACAGTGTGCTTCTTCTTGATCCCCTCTGTTGAACAATACTCCAAGAACTCGTTGGAGGTGTACTCTCCCCTTTTGTCCGTTCTCAAAACACGAATCTTCCTTCCTGTCTAGTTCTCAACGAGAGTCTTGAACCCCTGAAACCTCTCAAAGACCTCTGACTTGGCTTTCAGGAAATAGATCTAGGTCTTCCTGGAATAGTCATCAATGAAGGTCATGCAATAACTGTAACCACTGAAAGAATGGACACCCATAGGTTCGCAAAAATCCGAATGCACTAAGTCCAAGGGCTCCTTAGATTTGTGCTCACTCTGTGGGTAAGGCTTCCTGATGTTCTTCCCCAAAGCACAACCCTTGCAGTGGTTATGCTTCTCCTCTTGTACCCGAGGAACTCCAATGACAGCCTGTCTTAAATGCCTTAGTGCTCCATGGTGTAAGTGTGCCATCCTCCTATGCCACAACTCACCCTAACTGCTACCACTGTTGACTAGAGCCTTTGCAGGCTCAAAGTGTAGTCTATACAATTCCTTGCTCATGATCCCAATCACTCGATCCAAGCTCCTATCTGACCCCTTGGGCCTAATATACACTCTATGGTCTCGGAATTTCAACTGAAATCCCTTGTCCTACAGAGTGGAGATTGATATGAGGTTCTTGGTTAACCCCGGAACATATAACACATTAGCAAAACTAAGGGGTTTGCCAGACTCCCTCTGAAATGAAACATTGCCAACTCCATGAGCCTGGTACCGCGCATCATCACCCAGCTCAATGTGGATACCTGTTCCACCCTCCTGCAAGTCCTTGAAGAATCTCCTCTTTCTAGTCATATGACTAGATGCTCCACTGTCGATGTACCAAATACAGCTACCTGTGGTGCCTTCCATGCAAGCTATCAAGCAAAACTCCTCATCGAAGTTCCTGCTGAAAATTTGAAATCCTCCACCTCTGAAGATTCGGCCATTTGAGTGTTGCTCTTCTTCTTCTTGTCTGGGCATTGGGAGGCAAAGTGTCCCTGCTTGTGGCAGATAAAACATTTGACCTTTGACATGTTAAGGTTCTTCTTACCACTCTTCTTCCTCTGTGTCTTACCCTTGCTCTTCCTTGTCAGGGCTAGAGCCTCCTCATCCACAATCTGTTGGGCACTGCTGGATGAGCCTGATCCTTGACCCATGCGGGTCTCCTCCTGCACAAAGTTACATAGTCTCTGCCAATCAGGGAGCTTCTGCCTAGCCACAACACCTTTGACAAAGGTGTCCCATGGCTTAGAGAATCCATTGAGGGATATCTGAACTAGCTCCCCATCCTCAGTCTTACAGCCAACAACTCCAAGTTCATCCCTAATCTGTGTGAGCCTTGTGAGGTAAGGCACCACTCCTTCTCCTTTGGCCATCTTGGTGCCGCGCATCTTCTCTTGCAGCACCATCTTCCAGTTTTCATTCTTGCTTTGGTACAGACTTTCCAAAGCCATCCACATCTCTGATGCGGTCTTCTTCTTGAAAAGGTGAGGGACTATGTGGTCCTTCACCCCATCCAAGATCATCAACATGGCTCTTGAATCATTCTTCTTCTAAGCTATCAAATCTGCTAGATCTGTGGGTGCAACCTTCGTGGAGTCAATGTGCTCCTCTGCATCACTGCATCTAGGATCCTTGTGATCCTTTCTTTCCATGTAGAAAAGTTCTGAGCACCCTGGAGTCTATGATCAACTCTCAACTGCACTAGCATACTGATGTGTATATGTCAAACCCTAGATCTGCAATCTAGGTTTGTGTTTTCAAATAGATCTGCCCCTGATCTATCATTGCTGCTGCAAATCTCTCAAATTTAGCTAACCAAAGCTTTGATACCATGTAGATTTTCCTTGGAGATTCAAACTAGGGCTAAAACAATATATTTCCATTTTAACTGAAATAACCACACATGAACTTCTGTACAGTATGCAGCAAAATATAAAATTGAGAACCATTTACAACATCAATCACATCAATAGAAACCACACACTCTTTTTGGGTAGAAACCCTTGGACAAAACCCAAGATGGGAAAACCGGTGCAACAGTATGAGAGGATATTTTATTAAGTGAATATGAAGCTTTACAATATCAGAAATTTGATTTATGCCCTAGATGGCAGAATCAAATCACCCAAAATTCACCAAGAAAAACCTAGAAGGTGGGCACAGTTTCCGATGTAGTTGTACTGCCTGCTGCTGTACGGGCCTACACTGTATGACCGACTGTTGTACAATTAGTACGGAATCCTTATGTCTGTACGGAATCCATACGACTGTACGATATTAACGACCTCCTGCTGTACGACTGTACGACCTCCCTTCTGTACGGTCCCTCTGCCTGCTCTAACCGTCTCTCTCCTTTGTAAATTAGGGCTCCTTTTTGATTTTCTGCTTCTCCGTCTTCTTCGCCAAAATTCTTTCTCTCACACTCTTCCTCCGTCTCTGTCGGAATGCAATTGTATCCTCCCCACCAATTGATCTTTCTTTTATAACTCAATGCTAAGCGAAAACCCTAATTCACTTCATCATAAAGTCTATTAATAATTAGATCACTTTAATTTATTTTCCAAAGTAAACTTAGGAAAAGTAAATTAAATACAATTGGCTTCCAGTTTAATGTCGATCTAGCATGCAAGGACACATGCAATGCTAGAAGACCTTCTTTGTTGCTGCTATTTAACAAAGAGGAAGGTAAAGCACTGAGGTGACAATAGTGCTTTTCTTTCAAAGTTGCACTTGATAGAACTCGTGGATTGGGACTTTTCCAACGAAGTGCTAAATCAAGCTGTAACGTAGTCAATAATTGCCATACTTGTTAACATTTCATTCATTAAAATGCATTTTTCCCTATTATAATATTGCCAGGCATGCCAAGTGTTTAGTACTTGCCCCATTGAGTAGGTGTTGGGTTCTAGTACAATAGCTATGTTACAACATATTAGATTTTCAAAGCTGTAGTTGGCTATGGTCCACACTTAGTTTGATCCTATTCCAATATGTTTGTAGAGTTTATGATTATTGTTGCATACTTTTTCTAATATTATCTTTTTACTTTGTTTCCGTCCTCAATTTAGATAGTTACAATCTTAGAATAAATGGATAGTTCTTTTTCAGCATGGTTATAAAGTACTTTTCCTAGTTGATGCCCTCGTTTTTCTTCTACCCACATTATTTTATATTTATTTAAAGTTGATGAGTTGCTTTGCTTCCAGTTCCAAATGATTCTTTGTTATCCTCTTTAAATAATTTGCACTAACCAATTTGTGTTTCTAATGTCTTAGGAATACAAGATGTACTTCAGAGGCCAAAGAATTTGGCAAGCTATCATGCGTGACCTCATGGCCAAGGGAATGGATAAAGCTGATCAGGTTCTATCTCCCACCCATCTTTACTAACACACAAATTGACATGTAAACTTCTGCATTCCACCCATGGATTATGTTATGAGGATTTCATAAAGTAGCCAGATCGTGAAATCATTATCTTGCTGAGAACTAATTATAATGCACATATGGAATCCTAGTAAAATGAGCTTGTACAATGCACAAGTTAGATAATCAGATGTCTGCTTTGTTTTCAGCAAAATGCCATATCTAGAAAACTTCCAAGTGAGTAGCAGGATTGACTAAATGAATAGGAATATTGAGCATGTATTACATCAAGTGGATGAAAAGGTGGGCGGTAACAGAAGAGGACTAATCAACTAACGGAATAGATGAATTATCTCAAGGAAAAATTCGAAGGAAAGTCAGGGTAATAGAAATAGAAAAATTAACATGCTTAGGGTCCTTTAATCATATATTAACATAAGAATAATTAGCACCTAAATCTTAAGAATCTAATGGATATTAGCATACTTGAAAACTCACAAGCAACTAATATAGGATACCTAGGTAGCCGAGAGATGGATCTAGAGGAACAAGAATTTGCCTTATAGCCATCATTAGCAAGTATTGCGTTTGGAATATTAAGCAAGGACTACATTAAGTGGCCGAAAAGGTGGGTGGTAAAGGAGAAGGAGTTGAACCTAATGGAAGAGATGAAGTATCTCCAAGGAAAATTTTGAAGGAGTGTCAGGTGAATATAAATAGGAAAATTAACATGCATAGGGTCCTTTAGTCATGTATTCTTTACACAGCATAAGAATAATTGGCAACTAAATCTTAAAGAATGAGATGGATATTATCATGCTTTAGAATTCTGAAGCATCTAAGATTGGATATCTAGGTGGATGAGAGAGGGATCTAGCGGAAGAAGAATTTGCTTTATTAGCAACATGAAGGAGTTTTAGTGAATGAATATTTTCTTTTTTGGCCTGGCTTAGCTAATTTATTTGGCTTAGCTAATTTATTTGTTAATTAAATGTGAAAACTCACTTAGCAAACTATACTAACCATGGATTTCAAAATGTAATTTTTCAACTTATAACTCTTAGCACAATTTTCTCTTTAGTAACTATATTAAAAGAGTTATCAAACTATATCAACTGTGGATTTGAAAATGTTATATGCCAACCTATCACTCTTGGACACCTTTGGTTGAAAAGTATTTGACAAAATCTTGTCACAAGAAGCACAACACTCACGTAAATGATACAACACCCGATGTATATTGGACAAGCTCTCATGGGGTGAAGCCTCCACTCTCAACAATGCCCAACAATCTTCTAATGTAAGGCATCCTCTAAAGCAAGCAAGCAACCTCTTCGTGTGTGCTACATAAAGAAGCCACCAATACAGTCTAGGAATCCAACGCTCCAGGGAAGAATACCATATAAGAATCCATACAAGGTCTAGCAATCAGTGAGTAAGCCACCTCCTCCTATGTGCATGACCATCGTGGCACCAACAAGGTGTTAAATTTTTGGGTTAGATTATGTTTTTTTTTCAAAAATTAACAACTTTGCACAGCAATTAAGTCAATTACTTTGTAACACAAGATAAATTTCAAGATGCAGAACAACATCGAATAAAATTCCAACATAGTGCCAGTACAATAGTAGGACAAATTAGAACATAATTTTCATCTGTTTCGACTTTAGCACTCCTCAATATTCCCTGTGCTAAAGTTGGTCCTTGAGATGCAAAACATAGTACCAGCAGTACTAAAACAAAATGTATAACAACAGTACTCAAACAAAATATATAACAACAGTACTAAAAGGTTAGTTGAGATCTAGTTTGGATCTACCTTATACTCAGACACTTTTGGAATCAACTCGTCATTGTAAGGACAAGCTGCCAAAAGGAACGAATGGCATACCTTGAGAGAGAGAGAGAGAGAGAGAGAGAGAGAGAGAGAGAGTGCAGTAGGTAGGTTAAATACAGTAGCAAGCAATATGACCCAGCAACCAAAAGTGAAAACCCCAGCAGTGACACTCAACCCCAAACACTGTTAGGTACTAACAGGATTACAACCAGCTCAAGAAGATTGACACAAGTCATAGCTCAGATCAAATCAACAAGGTTAAGTCCGAGTCTTAGCAGTCCAATCTTCCCACAGAGATCACAACTCTGTCCAAACACCTCATAGAGGTCACAAATTAAGTTCAATGAGCATGCATAAGGTCACAACTCAACATAGGTGACATCCAAGAATCATAGACCAGGCCTGAACAACCATACAAGGGTCATTTCTCACTCTAATAATCAGTAGAAAGGTTACATCCCAAGTCTGGGCAACTAACAGTGGTCACGTCCCAGACTAAAAATACAGTAGGTACCAACACAAACTCACCCACAGAACAGGCCATAGTAAATAACAGATCCCAAAACAGGTCACAAATCAGTCAAAGGCATAGGGATCATAAATAAGGTCACATAACAGCCCAAGGAACACAAACACAATCATGGCCCAACTCAATGAGCACAAAACAGTCACGACCCAACTCAAGGAGCATACAAACAGTCACGACCCAGCTCAAGGAGCACAAAACAGTCACGACTCAGTTTAGGAGAAGCCCCAAACAATCACGACTCAACATGAACAGTAGCAACAGATAGGGCAAGAGAGCGACAACCTTAAGAGGTTGAGAAAGAGGTGTCAGCAACTCAAACCAACAGCAAAATCCTAGACGTCAAGCCAAAATAGCAGCAGCAAATCCTAGAACAGTCCCTTGAAGCAGATCTCCAATGTTCTCTTATGAAGACATATGTCGAATGAAAATTCAAGACTTGAATTTATAATCTTAACAAACCTTCTAGAAAGGTCACTTAGGTAACCCCTAGGTTTTAGGGTGTTTACCAATAAAACATAAAAATAAAAATAGGTCGACTTAGAATAGGGTACGAAAGGTCCAATGGTCATAAAAAATAGAAACCAAAGTTAATTTGACCAATGGTCCAAAAATAAAAACTGTAAAATTAAGTTGACTTAGGATAGGGTACCAATGGTCCAAAGGTTTTACAAATTAAAAACCATGAAATTAAGTGGATAGGGTACCAATGGTCCAAAGGTTTTACAAAATAAAAACCATAAAATAAAAGTCATCATGTTAAAGGTACACATAGTAAGAGTGCTAGGGCCACGTAAAAGATAAAGGACCAAAATTCAACCAAAGGAGTCATAATAAGAAGGTAAGACGACCCTCATACCCACAAGTCCAAGGTATAGCATAAAGGTGGACAAACAACCCCCCTTTACCTAAAGGACCAACAAGCCCAAGGAATTTAATCTTTTCTCTCTCAAGGTATATTGTCACACATGGTCCATATATATTTTATCATCATAGTATAAGGAAGAAGATCCAAACTGGATGATGTGATCCTTTGGTCCTCAGTACTGCTCCTAAGGGTTAGGTGCTAGTGACATCATCAAGGGGTGGCTACTCCCTTGAGAAACAACCTAGCAATAACCGAATAGGAGAGAGGACATCACACATCATCATCTTGGTCATCCACTTGGTTAATTGACTAGGAATGTACCTGCAGGATCTGCTTGGTCCCAGACTAAGGAAGTCTCTGTCTCAAACTGCAGGATCTTCTTGGACATCGTGTCCAAGAAACTGTTTGGTCCCATACCAGAATACCCTAGAGACATATAATGGCCCTAACCATATGTTAGGGACTTTGCCATGGCATCAACCTACTTGGTCCCAGACCAAGAACCCAAGGAGACTACTGGGGGCCCTAGGTACCTTCTAGGGTCTTACTCTTCCCTAGTTAAGTGACTAGGGTACCATCCTCCCTGAGAATGGGTCTTGCAGCTGCACTATCTTTAACACAAGGATCATCCATACACTCTGCAACCCACATCACATGAAGTATCCCCAAGCGTGGTGTAAACAGTTTTGGAGTGACCCCGAAAGCTAACTAACCACCCTTTTTATTTTGATATTTTAGCTTTCTATCTTAATTAAATTGTTAATACTGACTCTAATCACTATAACTTTATTAATTATTTTCACTTATTTCTTTTTCTGCATCTTAACCTATGCATAACAGTATTTAGCTTGCACGCAAGCTTATACAACTATTAAGTGGTTTCTATTAGAAGTAAAATACTTTGAGAAAGAGCAACAATTCATTGCTAGACAGTAGAGAGCATATTTCTTTTTCCTATGTAAGGCTTTATATTGTTTATAGTTGGAATCAAATGTTAAAAATTAATTTGGAAGGTCCATACCTAGGCATAGATTTCACCTCCTCTTCTCTACTTTACTTTCTTTTCTGTGTATTGCCTTTTATAGGAGACCTTTTAAGTTTTGATACACCTGCTTTGTAACAACATTGTTTTCGATGGTCCCATTGACCTACTTTTGTGGTCATTAGTTGGACATAAATAAAATTATTTTATCTTATCTATCTATTGACTACTATGCTTTATTGTTTTTTTGATTCATGTTATTTGCAACACTTGATTATTGCAAGTTAAATGGAATTTCTTTCAGGGTCTTCTTTCTGGATGCTCTGCTGGTGGTTTGGCATCATTTCTACATTGTGATAATTTCCGAGATCATTTCAACAAACATGCTAAAGTCAAATGCCTTGGAGATGCTGGTTTTTTCATTGATATGTAAGGACCTTAACTCATTTTCTTTGCAAACATATATTCCTAGTTTATTATGTACCATCCTGCAACTAGTGGCTTATTTTTGAAAAATATCTAGATACAATAACCAAACACTATTTGAATGCTAGAAATCATGCCTTGACAGTGACCCCAATATATATATATCTATATGTATATATCTATATCTATATCTATATATATTATCTGCAAAATCATTAATAATGAATGATGAATGCAGGAAGATTTCATTATGCATGAATAATAATGTGATGGAAATACTGAATAGTGTCAATTAAAACAGCGATAATAAAAAGCTATTCCACTCCGATTGATTTTTTTTTCATTCGAGAACATGAGTTTTACCAGGAGATATAAAATGTTTGCTATATATTTAATTAGGAGATATAATTGTCTATTGCAATAAGATATGTTCTTTGTTCTAAACACATTCCAAGTGTGATGAACTATTACATCGATATGAATGTAACTAGTACTAAGTTACTAACTACACATACCTTGAGGCAACTACCTGGATGATTAATGTTAACCAATTATGCAATGCAAATCTAAGTATTGTTACCATCTAAAATAAAAATAAACAGTCATGCATAGAAATATCTAATGTCCTATTATCATTACTATTGTATAAGCCATACATAGAAATATTGACCCACTATACATAGCTTCACGCTTGTTGCATGTCAGGTTTCTTTACTTATCATAACATATCCATTGATTCGTATTGATGAAGCCTATAATCAGGTTGACTGGACTTTTATCATAGACATGCTTTCCTGGATGGGTTTTGGATCCTAGTTTGTGGGAATGGTTAAGACATAGTTTTCTAATGCATTGGATTTTGTATTTATGACTGGGTTTTTCTTGAACAAAAGTTCTTCAAAAATCCTTTAATTAGAAGTGTACTGCAGATCCTTATATATATGTGCTTTCTGTTGATGTATTGGGATACCTTCTTTATGCAACCAAACTATGGGGGCAAGTAAAGAGATTTGATGAAAGTTGAAATCTAGGGCTTCCTGTTCCAGGCACTTCAATCCATAGATCAACATGAAAAGGAGGTCAAACCAACTCACTCTAGGAGGGCAGAGTTTTCTATGGATGCAGATTCTGGATCTAAAGATTTCCAGTTTTTACCTCATCACTGCTGCTCAAGAAAACTAGGGAATCAGATTTTTGACAGCTTTGACCACATATCCGGAAGAAGAATAGTAAATACCTTTGCTCAACTCACCTTGGGGAGGTACATCTTCTCCTTGGAGAAGAATTTCAAGATTCACAAGTTGGAAAATTAGGGTTTCTCTGTCAAACTTTAGGTAAGTAGAATTTAGAAGGACATTGAAGCTAGCACTTGACTTGAGCATCTCAATTGGTAAGTCCTATAATTTGTATTTCCATTTGAGGTTCTTATAGTATTAAAGGTTGTCAAGATGTCAACCAATACCAAGCTTGAGGATAAGCTTGAAGGGGTTGATAACTTCCGAGCATGGAAGTATGGTGCTTCTCATTCTAGAAGAGAATGACTTGGAGAATTATGTTAAGAGATTAGAAAGGAAGAGGGAGAAGAGGACAAAGCAAGACATAAGAAGGACATGGTTATGGCTAAGAGGATTATTGCTGATTCCATTAAGGATCGCTTGATCCCTCATGTCTCATCCTTGAAGACACCTACATAAATGTTTGATGCTTTAACCAAGCTATATGAAAGAAAGAACATCAATTGGAAGATGACATTGAGAACTCAACTCAAGAATGTGAAGATGCAAAATTCAGAGACCATCCAATCCTACTTCACAAGGGTCTTTCAAATCAAGGAATAGTGATTGGTATCACATACATTGTAGCTGGGCTATTATGATGCAACATATGGATGTTCTCTTTATTTTTTGAGCCAGACAGATAGATGGGGATACAACATGGATTGATTGTCAGTGCGAGCCATATTCAGAGCCGTATTTCAGTAGCAGATGCAGAGCATTCTCTTGTCATGACTGATATTTCGTAGTCCATTGAGATGACCTTGGTGGTGACAGTCCATTTGAGCATAGTAGTAGAGATGTACACGTTTGACAGACTGGCACTTCAGGCAAAGACATATATGGTGAGATAAGATATATTGCTTCTTAGTTTTAGTTTGCTCTTTGATGTATAATAACACCTTTGACTTAATATGCTCTTGTGATCATGGTGACCTATGCTTATTGTATCTATGTCTTAATGTTTAACTTGTGTTGTGAATAGTTGGAAAATATGGTATGTAAGGTTTGTTTTCGCCTAAAGCACACTGGACCGTAGAACAGTCTTCCAACCACTAGGTGTGTTCCTGAGGCAACTATGAGTTTAGAACCCAATGTCACCTCGATTCCTAACTCCTCTGTTTAGACCCAAATCCTAAAACGGTCAAGGGGGGTAGTCCTTATTAGTATTTACTATGTTTCAAAGGTTGTGTTTTAGGAGTTCAAAGATGATTAGATTAATTTAAGCTTTATGGTAATCAATCATGGAAAAATGCAATAATTTCAAATGACAGACAAATCTTTCTTTGTTCGTAAACCAAAAATAATTGGAAGAGAAATATAGTATTACTAAAATAGTCATTGCTATCACATACATTGTAGCTGGGCTATTACGATGCAACATATTGATGTTCTCTTTATTTTCTGAGCCAGACAAATAGATGGGGATACAACATGGATTGATTGTCAGTGCGAGCCATATTCAGAGCCTTATTTCAGTAGCAAATGTAGAGCATTCTCCTGTCATGACTGATATTTCCTAGTCCATTGAGATCACCTTGGTGGTGACATAGTCCATTTGAGCAGAGCAGTAGAGATGTACACGTTTGATAGATTGACACTTCAGGCAAAGACATATATGGTGAGATAAGATATTTTACTTCTTGGTTTTAGTTTGCTCTCTGATGTATACTAACACCTTTGACTTAATATGCTCTTGTGACCATGGTGACCTATGCTTATTGTATCTATGTTTTAATGTTTACCTTGTGTTGTGAATGGTTGGAAAATTTGGTATGTAAGGATCTGTTTTCGCCTAAAACACACTTGAGCATGCAAAAGTCTTCCAACCATTAGGTGTGTTCCTGAGGGCAACTATGAGTTCAGAACCCAATGTTACCTTGATTCCTAACGCCATCGTTTAGACCCACCTCCTAAAAAGGTCAAGGGGGGTAGTTCGTATTAGTATTTACTATGTTTCAAAGTTTGTGTTTTAGGAGTTAAAAGATGATTAGATTAATTTAAGCTTTATGGCAATCAATCATGGAAAAATGCAATAATTTCAAATGACCGACAAATCTTTCTTTGTTCGTAAACCAAAAGTAATTGCAAGAGAAATATAGTATTACTAAAATAGTGATTGCTATCACATACATTGTAGCTGGGCTATTATGATGCAACATATGGATGTTCTCTTTATTTTCTGAGCCAGACAGATAGATGGGGATACAACATGGATTGATTGTCAGTGCGAGCCATATTCAAAGCCTTATTTCAGTAGCAAATGTAGAGCATTCTCCTGTCATGATTGATATTTCCTAGTCCATTGAGATGACCTTGGTGGTGACATACTCCATTTGAGCAGAGTAGTAGAGATGTACACGTTTGACAGACTGACACTTCAGGCAAAGACATATATGGTGAGATAAGATATATTACTTCTTGGTTTTAGTTTTCTCTTTGATGTATATGGTATCACATATATAGTAGTCGGGCTACCATATTCTATTTTTCAGATACGGTACATTTTTCAGCCAGATCTCTTACATATGAGATGTTGAAATGAGCAGTTTTGACGGATCATTATTTTATTTGTGGACTATTGTACTCTCCCATGTCAGGACTGAGTCTCAGGACACTCAGATTTGAGGACTGATGTAGCCATTTAGTCATTTACAGAGCAGTTATTGATGCCCAGATTTATATCAGTGCTTTCTCATTGGATAGATGATGGTTCAGATGGATTATATGCATGATTATGACTCAGCTTGTATTATATTGTGTTATGATTATCATTGCTCTTGTATTCATCTTTGTGACATATATTAACATGTAGTGTTATGATATGGCGGTCATAATTATATGGACTTGGATGTATTTATATAATGTATTGATGTCTCTACTTAGACTTGGAAGTTCTGATCTATACTCATTGGTTTTACCCTCCCTAGGGAGAATAGAGGTAGTCATTCCCACCATTCTTTGGCTTGCTAGTGTTAGCTTCATCTTTCACTATCTCCACCCATCCATTACCTTCCAGTTTTGTTTTTAACTCGACTTACTACTTGACTTGTGGCATGGAGGACCTTTCCCTGCTAGAACCTTTGTTGGACAAACCTCCCTGTTAATATTGTGTCTCGGCTCTGAGTTGGTGACAGATCTTGCCTTTGGTTAGTTGGATTCTATGCGTAAATCATTCTGGTCAGTTGTCCTGATGTTTGGCACTGTGCAGAACTCCCCTTGGTCACTTTAGATGTCCTTGGCTAAAATTGAAAGCTCATGTACTACTTGTATTGGAAAATGTTATTATGCGTCCATGGAAAATGAAAAATGCTAAAATGTGTTTTTTAACATATGTGAAAAAGGGCAAGAGCAATGAAATGCTAAAATACCCCTTGAAGGGTATAAGAAAAAGTCCAAAAATGGAAGGGTATATCCAAATATTGCTGACCTTATAAATTTGAATATGTCCTGGATGAAAGCTGCGGTTAACTGTGCTTTTAAGCACTGGTGAAGTCCCCAAAAGGACATATAGGCCAAAAAGGCCATGGAAATAAAATTGATGCTCCTAATGAAACTGGATCAAACTTGATGTAGACATGATGCCTAAGTTGAATAAGCACTCTCTGAACAACTCAACCATTTGTGAGGCTCTGCCATTCCTCGTGTTGTTGTTTGTCCGGTATATGGTTATAGTGAGTATTTCCCTGCCATATCCAAAGTGTCATGATGTTAAGTAGGACGTCATCCTTTACCCTAGCCTTGTTAGTTTCAGCCTTCACCCTTCACTAGCAAATTGACTACAACTATGAAGTGAGTATAGTCCTGAAAGTCTGGTCTGAGTAATAATAAATAAAACCCTATATATGTATTTGGTTGATGTACCGCTAGTGAAATGACTGCTACTTATTGTGATTGTTGCTTAAATGATTTGTAGAGCATGTCTTAGCCTTATAACACTTGCAACAGATAGATGTCTGAGTTATATTATTGGTATCTGGTCATTTACAGATGGGTATATTGTCTATTGGATATGGTTGATGATCAGGTAGAGAGCTGAGAGGGGTATGAGTATACACCCTAGATGGATTTGGACTCTCTGAGTCTAATGAGATAGTTTGTTTTCAGTTCCGGGTACTTGCAGAGATGGTTAGGCTCATTTTACTCTCTGGATGTAGTTTTGCTTCACAGGATGATGTGTCTGAGCAGGGAAATGTTTATATTGGATCTCCTAGGGAGCTGTATGGGGCATAGCGGGTGCAGCCACTTGATTGTACCATAGTACCCCCATCCCAGAGAGCCTGGTGGACTCAGTTTGACAACGCACGCACCCTAGGAGGCTGTTTTGGCAGGTTCACGTTTCACGAGGCAGATTAAAAAATGATTAAATGGCTATTGAAGAAATCGATTTGGGCTACTGAGGCAAGGAAATAACATGAGATGAGTCATGATGATGAGAGTGATGTCCTCCACACCTTCTCTAGCAATTGCAACACCTGATTCGGCCCACACCTGTTTTTTGGGCATGTTTATATTATTTTTTGGAGCATTTGGGAGGCTCACGATTTCCTCAAGGAGGCACAAAGTAAAAAAATTGAATTATTATATTATTTTATTGTGCCATGGGGCACCCAGAGGGAGTTAGTTAACACTCCATGGACCCACCATGTGCTTCATTTAGTTCTTGTTGAGTGGGGTACCCTCTTTATGGGTGATTTAGTCCACTTTGGTACTTTATGGTTATATTGATCTTGATCCATGTATTGTATGTTGAGCTCATCTCAACCATTGATTAGAACATTTTATCTTTTAATCTTAGCCACTCGTTTTGAAAGTGGTTAGGATTTTGGTTCTCTCGTTCTTATTTAAAAGAGAGAGCTTCTCGTTTGCAAGGGGGGTCTTGGGTTCTTGGATCTGATTAATAGAAAGATTTTTTTGTGGATATTTTCTGGATCTGCTTTGCATATGATGTTCTTCGGTGGTGATTGGAAAATATTTTGCTTCCTAGCATTTGGCATATTTTGTGAGATGTATACCTTTTTTTCGGGATCTTTGTCTTGTTTACAGGAGGGCGTTTTCAGCTGGAGCGTTTTTGTAGGGGGACCTCAACTCGCTCGAATTGTTTTTCGTCTTGTATCAGGGGGTTTTCATTAGCTTCATTGCGATCTATGATTACATCTTGCTATTTTTCTGTAGATCTAGCCTTTTCTTTCATGCTACAACAAATATGATATTGTTGATGTTTGCTTGTGTAGGATCGGGGGGCGCATTGGTCACTTGGAGCACAACGTTGGTCCTAGAACTCACTCATATCTTCTAGAATTGATCGAGATGTCGGGGATCATCATCATCAAGGCATCTACAATCATTTCTAAGTAATATCTAACAGGTAGGTCTCTTCTCTTTTAGATCTCAATCCATTGTACCTGCTTTTCTTCAAATTTTCTGAAAAACTCCTAAATTATAAAAATCCAAAAAAATACTTAATCGGGGAACCGCTTGATCTTTAAGCAAACAATTTCTGGGTTTTGTAGATCGGGCATCCCTCTCACTAAATCATCCTCAACGCTGTCCAAATTGTGACTAGTTTGCCCTAGATCTGAAATTTTGACTGCTCAAACCTTAGCGCCCCTAGTAAAATTTTGACTTTTTCCAGAGTTGATTTTTTTTTCGGAAATTAATCACATGGGTTTGTAGATCAGGTCTTCCTCATTCCAGAACACCCCCGACGCTGAGCTAGTTCCTGCTTGGTAGCCGTAGATTTGAAAAACTGATTTTCAGCCTCTTAGCATCCCTCATCAAATTTTGGCTTATCCAGATCTGATTTTTCTTGAAATTTTTTGACTTGGGTTTGTAGATTGGTCCATCTTGATCTCATCTCCACTCTAACGCTGAGCTTATAGTCTCTTGGTTGCCATAGATCTACAGATCTGCCTCTCCAAACCCTAGCGCTAGCCCTCCTTCTGTTGGTTTCATTGTAACTTGAATCTTTCGGGCCAAATACTTTTCTGGGTCCATAGATCAGGGCATATCCCAGGTGGGTTCACTTAAACGTTGTGCTGATACTGACTTCATTACCCAAGGCTTAATATGCACTGATCTCCAAGTTTAACGCTAGCCCTATTTTGACCCTTTTTCCCCGAAAGTTGACCACTCGTTGATAACTCAGGTAACCTGACTTTTTCATATCTCTCACTGAGTCTATCTCTTTGGTACTAGACAGTCCCAATTTTGACCTTACTCACCCTGTCTCAGTTACGTTTCCCAAGACAGAGGTTACCTTTAGCAGTTGCTAGTACCTCAACCCTAGATTTAGGGTTTCCAATTGCCTTACACCTTACGTACCTCAAGCCATACTTGATTTGATTTGGTGTCTAGGTCTGATCTCTCTTGTCGGGAGTAGATCTAGGTCTCCCCCGTTGTTGTCTTGGACTTAGATAACATAAAGTGAAGACTGCCTTCATTGACATGACAACTATCCATTTGGGAGTCTAGGCAGTCTTGGTTCCACCTTAGTTGCTTGCCCCTCTACCATCCATCCTGGATCCACCTCACATAGGCAACTACAAGGTTGGTGATAACATTTTGGCGTTGTTGCCAGGGAGGTAGAGGCCTACCTTGGTTCAACATACCTCACCTTTCCCTACGACATATCCTTTATTGGTGAATTACTTGTGTGGTTCACTTGGTGACTCCACCCTACGACTCCACTGAGGACCGTACCCAACGTATTAATCTTAAGTTCTTCGAATGTCCTGTAAACCTAGAAGGAATCCCTATAACTTACGTAAGGAAAAACAAACAAGTATCGGGCCACGTTGTCTTCTCAAGTCATCCTTTGGGATCCCCTTCAACCTCATCTAGCCCGATGGCCGGAAGAAACATTAGTGGAAATCAAAATGCTCCTCCTCCACAAAACCCTAGGATTTTTGGAAGGAAGGCCAAGGCATCTCCTTTAGATTTCTCCTTGATCCAAGGGGCCCCGCATGACATGCCTGATAAATATTTCGAAAAAGTTCCTAAGTTTGATGGAGTGTCAACTACCTCCATCGAAGACCACATTGACAAAGTCTGGGATCATATGGAAGCATATGGAGCTGTTGATGAAGATGTATTCATGAGAGGCCTTCTGCATTCTCTGGAAGGAGATGTGCGGAAGTGGTTTGATAGATTACCTGCTTCATCCATCAATGGTTATGACAACTTCGTCACAAAGCTTAACAATGATTGGTTTCACAAGTTGGATGGAAAATTCCTCTTGCATCAACTGTTCGACATAAAGAAGAGGGAGAATGAAATAGTCCATGAATTTAACTTGAGATTTGACAATACTGTAGGAAATATCCCAGATGAAATTAGACCTAAGGACCAAGCAATTGTTATCCATTATTTGAATGCTTTTGATGGTTGGTTGGGTTTCAACTTGAAGGATAAGAATCCAAATAACTTAAAGACTGCCCAAGTCAATGCAAAGATGGCTAAGCAGCATGCGACATCTATGGGCAAGCAAATTTTTTTCGATCATTATGCCCCATCCACTTCCAGATCTGACCCTAAGCTCCGAAAGCCTAAGGAACCTTTAAGTGAACCAAAAGAATCAAAGGACACGTTAGAAACTATGCAAGAGATGATGAAGCAACTGACTGTCCTGACCAAGAGTGTCGCTAGTTTTCACGATCCGGAGAGACATAGAAATCCTTATGGCCCTAAGCCCTACTGGAACAACAATAGAGGTCCTGAGAGAGATCCAAATAAAAGACGGCCCGAGTATCCAGAGAATCTTGAGAAGAGGAATGTAAATTGGTGTGATGAGAATGATGAAGAGCCAACAAACATCAGCCACCTTGATGACCAACCAAAGAACATCAATTTCATGAATGATTTATCTTTTGATGATGGGTTTGGAAGAATTCTCCTAGAGGAAGAACCATGGGAGTAAGAAGAAGGACCTTGGGAGCAGGAAGAGGACTTTGTTGATGATCCTAATCCTTCATGTTGTGAAGTAAACATCCTTGAAACGAAAGAGCAACCACAGGTTAGAATCTACAAACGAAGAGTGGATCCCCAACCTTCTTTCTTTGACAAACGAAAAGCAATTAATGAAGATAAAAGGGAAGAAAAAGATCTTTCCTTAGGAGATTTGAACTTGAACATTGACATAGAGAAAGAGCTAAGCAAGATAATGTGTAACGTCCTTATCACTGAACTAATGAATGTGTCCTCTGTAAGAAGCCAAGTAGAGGAGTTCTTTGATGGCATTGGCCAAGACAAAACCCCTGAGATTGCCTTAGAATCCAGTCACATACAGATCCCTAGTGGGATACAACTTAGCAAAGATGAAAAGGATCCACCTGTTAACATACAATCTGCTATCTATGAGCGAAAGAACGGTGGTCACCCTCCCTTTTACCTAACCTTACACATTCAGAATATCTCCTACATAATTGCATTTTGGATTCTGGAGCAACTATGAATGTAATGTCTTTGTTTGTCATGAAGGAAATGGGATTGGAAGTGACTAGGCCTTATGGAAATGTTTGGGGCATAGACTCGAGGCGAGTGCCATCCTATGGCTTGATCAACAACCTCAGAGCCGACCTGTTTGCATGCTCAGACATCTCCACTATGATGGATGTAGTTGTTATTGACTTGCCCCCAGCATATGGAATGCTTTTATCTAGAAAGTGGGTAGCTGGTTTAGGTGGATACCTCATGATGGATTTATCATACCTTTGTGTCCCAAACTCTGATGGTGCTCTGATTAGGATAAACAGGGAACCCTGCTATGAGAAAAACTTGGAGACTTTTGAGGAAGGAATTAAAAACACATATGGGGAAGAATTGTTGAATATTGCTAAGGCCCATATTGTAGAAGATGCAAATGAAGTGTGGAAATATAGGCAGCTTGAGAACATGTTTATGGCAATGGAAGACTCTGACTCATCTTCGGAAGAAAAACAAATAACTGAACTTGCCAGGATGGTTAACTTGGAAATGCTTAGAGGTGAGTGCTCAGAAGAGTTAGAAGAATTGAGAAGAAGTTAAGATCAACCTCAAAGCCAGGATCAAAATCCTACAACTGGCGATGATGAAATTGATAATTCCAGGCAAAGGGGAAGAATCCCTTGAAGAGTAAATGAAGGGTTTGCTTTGATTGACCATAATAGAGAAAGGGAAAGCCAAGGGCTTGAACCGATTTACTCGTGGGCAAATCATCTTGAGCTAGCTAGTGTAGTAGATATTGATGATGAAGTCGGTATCTCCCGTGTTCCTGATATTGCTGGGTCATTTTCTCATTTATCTTCGGAAGATGGTAACCTAATTCAAGTCCGTGATAACTCTCTGAGTTGGCAAGAGGATGCCTTAATAAATGATGCACCTCGCACTGATTGGAGGTGGGGCGTTTTCCTTGTTTTGTGGCCACCTCACGGGCTTGGCTCCCATTAGCACAAGTCGTATTCATTATAACTCATACTCACGCATTCCTCTATCTCCTCATGTCAACCTGCATGCAGAGCTCGGCTGGATGACTTGGCAGCCTTGTATTTGACAGGTGATGCTTCCAAGGATTTGATTGGGAAGTCGATTTTGATGACTATGCTATTGGCTCCCCTCATTGCCGATTTGATTTAGGGTTTAGCTGTTGGTTTTTGTATAAAGAGAGGTGCTCTGCACTCTCTTCAGGATGGAACTTTTGTAGTAGAGTTACTCTGAGAAAATTGTATCAAGCATTTGCTTTGGAATTGTTAATAAAGATATTCGACTTTGGAGGTCTATGGGCTTTTGATTATGGTGAATTCCTCATGGTTGAGGTGATATTGTCTCTAACTCCTCTATTTTAATACTTGTATGTGATTAATTATGTTGTTAGCTCAAGAAGGTCATTGTTGGCACAGTAGAATAGCCATTTGTTGTCTCAATTTGGTTATTTATCAAAGTAGATTAATATCTAGATGGACATGAGTAGTCAGTAATATGAAATGTTGATCTTGATTTGATTTTCCTAGCATACTAGCATATAATTTTTGATCTCACTTCTTGTATTGAGCTTTTGTGTGTTATCAGGCTTCACAGATTGTAGAAGGGGGTGAGCTCAGCTGCTTCTATCCCATGCTTCAAAACAACCATTTTGAGTTTAACACTTTGTGATTGCAGGACCTATAGGGTTCGTCATCTTTTGCTACAAAAAGAAAGCTGGGAGTAACTCTCTCTCCCTTGTGTTCCATCCACAAGATAAAGTTATTTTGGTTACTAGTTACTTCAAGAAGCCCTAAGTTCCATTTATCCATCCTTTGGCTTCCCCTTTCTTGCCTTGTTTGGCTTGCTCATCCTCTTCTCTTTTCGCTGCCCTCTTTTTGTCCTTTCTTCACCTTTTGTTGCAGCCCTCTTTTGCCTTAGTTGCAGCCCTCTTTTACTCTAGTTTGCAGCCTCTTTTTTCACCTCTTTTGCAGCCCTCCTTCACTTTAGTTTGCAGCCTTCTTCAC
Organism: Pseudotsuga menziesii; assembly: GCA_001517045.1. Taxonomy (NCBI): domain Eukaryota; kingdom Viridiplantae; phylum Streptophyta; class Pinopsida; order Pinales; family Pinaceae; genus Pseudotsuga; species Pseudotsuga menziesii. The sequence goes on from LPNX011229946.1 coordinate 394,138, forward strand.
TCAGTTTGCAGCCCTCTTTTGCCTTTTGTTTCAGCCCTCTTTTTGCCTTTTTTTCTCCTCCGTTTCGCAGCTTCTTCTTCTATTTTCTCTCCTCCGTTTTCACTGTAGAAATTTACTTCCTTTTAGAGTTAGTTTGTAGATTTGTTTTATTTTATTTTTTGACTAACATATAACATTTCAGTGTTAAAAGCTCTTATTTTCAAGAAAGTCAAGAAGAGCCCAAAGGCTATAAGCAAGCAAAGAGCGAAAAAAGACAAAAACACCTCCCTCTTCTCTCTTTCCCTTTCTTACCTTGCTCATTCAAGAAGAGCAAAAAACATCAAAAAGCATTGTAAAAAGTTAATAAAAAGCAAGTGGGATAAAGGCTCCCACACCCCTCTTCCCCCATTTGGGGGAGGCCTGTATCGTCCACATTTTCATGTTTGCATGCTTGTAGAGTAAATAGTTAGAATGGAATAGGAAAAGATAGCTTAATTTTGAAAAGTTTTTGCTTTCATCAAAGTTTAAAAAATGGAAAAGCTTCTTGTTTCTTTTACTTAGTTTTAACTTAGTTTTGTTTTTATTTGATATAATATTGCAAAAAAGTAAAAAGAACTAAAATCTCTTGAATCTCACCATAAGGTGGATCAAGAGTGCTCTCTATCGGAGAGTTTGTTTGTTTTCATTTATTTCATGTACTTTTGCTTTTGTAATTTATTAACTTAATTCTAAGTCTCTTGAACTTGCCGGAATCCAAGTCAAGAGCACTCTCTATCGGAGAGCATATTAGTATGTTTGCATCATCCTTGCATTTAGGCATATAGAATAGCTAAGACTCTTGAACTTTTGTCATAAGACAAAGTCAAGAGCGCTCTTTGTCGGAAGGTTTTAACTTGTTTTTCTAATAAAATTTGCAACTCACATTCCCCTTTAATTAATTTATTTCGTTGCTATCCCTCACCTAGTATGCTCTGCCGACTTTCATAGTTGGGCTCGTACTTTGAACGATGAACGGACTTGTTAATCTCGCAAATAACAACATAATAAAATTTTACCCCATAACCAATGCACCGACGTTGTAGAAAGCATTCAAAGTCAATTTTCAGTAAGGGCGCCGGAACTCCCTGTTGTCTTAGAGTCCCGGCTAGCTGGTCAATCCACCGGACACCAGCCTGGGATACTGGACGGACCGACATGTCTAGAACGGAAAATATTTGAACGCTTTCCCGGTTGGTCTTTGAATCTTTGATACCTTTTGACAAGCCATAATAAACAAGACCATTAAAAATCTTTTAAAATAAACCAAGAGCAATCGCAGGACACTTTCACTAGCACTATTATGAGACTTGTACTTTCATTATTTTTCAAGCATCTCAGAAGTTTGACTCCATAAGGCACTGGTTTGTCATTTTATGCATCATTATTAATCTGGACCATTTGTCCTTTGGTTTATAAAATCTTTATCTGTGAATGCTAGTTTATTTCACAAGTTCTCGTCATATTGTTCATCTTTTAATTTGGTATAGCAACGTGGATTGCTTTTTGTCTTATATTTATTTTTCAGTTGATAGAATTGTAATCTTCTTTCATCATAACAAACTCCTAAACAACACCCATCCGCATCACCTTCATAAAACATACTTAAACACATTGAGCCTTAGAAACTCTTTGTTAGGGACTACCCCCCTTGGCTTCATTAGGAGTTAGCCTAAACGGAGGAGCTAGGAAAAGGTGACAGTACTTGGCTCTGTGCTTGTCCCCAAGGTCACACCTCTCCCACTTTCTCAAGTGAGGAGATAACTTTCGGAAGATTTTCTGCTGCTGGTGTGCAATCGGCGGACAACAGGGCCCATGGGAGCAAGCAAATGAAATGGTATTCTTTTCAATTCTAGTGACCCATAACCCAGGGCCCGCGTGATAGAGTCGATGAAATGATATTTTTCATTTATAAATTATTATAACTTTATTAAATTCTTTATATGAAATTTATATTTTTTATAGTGAAAAAACATTCGCCAACTACTAGCAGGCACTAGGAGGGCTTGATATTTATATAATTTATGTATATTAACATAAATCATGTATATACGTATTATGTTAATCAAGATATACAAAACATATATCTAATATATTAAGATATATATTTAATAAAATTTATATACATGAATAAAAAAATTATATATTCATCATTCTTGTTGTTTGTAACTTTGTATGTTAATAAAAAATAAAAAGTCATACCATGACCAAATAATTTTAAATAGTTAAATTTTTACATATTTATCATACAATGTTAAGACAAGCAAAATCTATTTTAAATTTTACTAGTTCTTAATTTAATTTTGTTTTGTTCATATTTGTCCATTATCTTGTATTATCATAGTTTATGAGACGATGTTATGAGTTATTGCATAGATTGTAGTTTTATAACTTATAAGTTATATGGATTGGAAATGCCATTAACCTCTTTTTTTTTTTGCAAAATTTACCATATTTAATTTTTTTTTCTTATTTGCTGAATCTTGCCGAGTCTTTCCTGGGTTGACGAGTCACATGCCAGCCGAGTCTTTGCCAAGTCCGAGTCGTGCAACATTGGTCTACATAATCTCTCCTATTGTTTGACTTGACTGTGATAATCTTTGTTTGTTGTCTAATAAACACTTCAATCTATCTGCAAACGGGAGTCTGTCGAAAGTGCCATAACAGTCTGTAACATGTTTTTACTGGTCACACAGTGCTGTTCTATGTAATACAGCTGTCGTTCTGTTTTGCAATGCCTACTTGAATGGTGTTTCAGTGGCATCTGCAACTTTGTTATCTGGTGTCTATAAAACATGACGAATTGGCTACTTTGTCTGCAATTGTTTGTCATTTATCATTCTCTTCTGCAGGTTATGCTCAGCAAATGCTGGATCAGAAAAATTCTTTGGTGTGTTGGTTTGTAACCAGTAGTCCTACCCTGTTAGTCTATCAAACGCCTAGGATCAGAAATCTGGAATATGCGTGTTTGTTGGAATTTTTGTATGCTGTCCTGGGCAAGGCAAATGCAATAATATACTAGACTTTCGCAGGTGCAGTATATCTGGTAGTGTTGTTTCAATTTGTGAAGGCATATGTGGGTGTTGGTGCTGTGAGAATTTGTCTTTTAATTAGTTTTTAGAGGGTTCTCTCTCCATTGGATCATCATATCTGAGACGTCTTCAATTTTCTCAGTCAAATTTTTAATGGGCCCCAGACTGCTACTGATATCATGTTGGTATTTACGAGAAAAAACTCTTAAAATAAAGTGAGATGGGAACAATAAAGTACTTTTATTACTGCGAGTAATTTACATTGCATGCTCCTTCATTCCTGTGTGGTAGTTAGATACTACTAAACTCAACCTAAATACTGACATTAACATTTACACTAACACTGGAGCACTGAACATTTGATAGTTACCTCTATTAGAATAATATCTCTATTTGAATGTTATTACTCCATCACAGTTGTTTACATATTGAATAATCTCTCCATTTTGTTGATCTTTTTTCCATGGGATTCCATTATTTTCATTTTATGATCCTGACATTTAGTTTTGCAATAAGTTTGTCCTCTGAATCGGTTCTATTCTATAGCCCTGCAAGGGATTGCCTTCCACTAAAGGAAAAATGCATAGAAATGAATTCTTGCATGGACTGATGTTCTGTTTGTCTTTTATTTTCTTGTTTTATTTTTTAAATTGTATTCAATAGATGGCTTTTCTTTCAAGATTCAGATAAGATTTTCTATTTGTAGGTTATGACTTTTTCAAAAACTTATCAAAAGTGTCATAATGTATTTTGGTAAATCATAGGAAGGATATATCTGGAGCATATCACATGAGGTCTTGCTACAATGAGGTGGTCACGACACAGGTAATTCTTTCACAGAAAAAGTTATCAACAAGATATTCATTCACTGAAACACATGGTTTTGATGAAGAGAGATCCTCAAATGCATGTCCATCAACTAGACATTCTAGCCCAGAATTTGTGGTGCTTTGATAAATTGTGAAGCCCTCGTGGTTTAGGTGGGTGTTAGCACTTGAGAAATTCCTGGCTGCAAAAAGAACATGCCAAGCACATCTTAAACCAAATCTTAGACTAGAAACTGGCCCTTCCAGTCAGAGGGGGCTCCCTTGGAAATCAAAATGAAACTCTGCTATTTACTGTCACTAAACAGCAGTTTGAACCTTTAAGTGCATGGGCCAGACTCATAAATGATTAAAGGCTGAGTGGACAGGGTTGAGAAAAGCACAGGTAGAAAACTGGATTAAATGACAGGTTGTAAATCTCAGAGAAGGAGACTTAGTCCATGGGGCATGGAGTCTTGGAGAACAGGGAACAAGATTGACGATGAAGATGGAGAACATAAGAAGACATTTAAATCTCAGTCCTACAAGAGAGCAGTGCAAACTTAGTAAACCTGAGACGAGGAAGGTGAAATGAACATTGAAATATGGGCAAACATAAGAATGAATCCATGCAAAACTGGGCATCGTTAAGAAAGAATCCAGATATGAAACATTCGTATGGTATAATCTGCAGAATCATAAATTTAAAGCATAAGGATAGATCAGTAGCACTTAAATCTTCTCCCAACATTCACTTTATAATACAGATGCTCTATATAAACAGTAATTCCTAAAGCCAATTGTAGCACAAAGTTGGCTTTTATACTTTAGCATGTACACTGCAGATCATAGAAGAAATAAGACGGATAATTAACAGAGAGAATGGAAAAAACAGAGCTCTGTTTGCTTCAAGTCATGACTCCAAGGAATAATCCATGGAATCTGAGAAATTACAGACTTAATGGCCCATCGGGCTTATAAATAAATACATCACCTATCAGAATTCTCTTCCAACCCTCTTCTTCATTCCAAAAGGAAGATCTCACCGTATGAATTTTCGATGCTTCCTTTTATTGGTTTCAAATGATTGATCTCTGCCTAAGAATGCTCTAAGTTTCTAACTGCTTTTTGAGAATGTAGATCCATTGATTAAACTGATGCCTCAAAATCTGGAAATGATCTTTGATTGCTGATCCTTTCCCTGGAAATCAGGAGCTTTAACTAAAAATAATTTGGCTGAGCATGACTGCCTGGAAACATGGATGTGTTAACCTGAATGCTAATGATAAGCTCGACACCTTTAAGATTAGCTGTCTCTAATCCTAATTTAAACCGATTCATATCTTCAGATGCCAGATACTTTGCCACCAGATATCAATCCTGCAGTCTTGTATCCATGAGAAAAGGTTCAAGAAGCCCTACAAGGAGAGTTTTGATCTGCACTAATTGCCATCTGTGATTTTCCTTGAGCACTCTCATGAACACTTGGTTGAGTGAGTGATGGTGATCCTTGGGCGTTGTTAGATCTTCAACACCTGGGCATTTCCATGAGCACATGGCAAATATTTTGCATATCTGAGATATATGTTGAACTTTAATCCAATTTTAAAGTCTCGACAATTATTTCACAATGCATTCATTTCATTTCACAATTTCATTGAATAATTGCAGTTTGAAACTATCAACTTTCAAATTGCGGCAGAAACAAGGATCATAGAAAGATTGCCATGTATAAGAGACAAAGGTTTTTACCCTGGGAAATCCAATAGGGAGAAAACCCAAGAAACTTTTCTTAGAAGAAATCGATCCAATTCGAGTACAATACCAATCATGAAGATGAACCGTAGCACAAGAGAGGTTCACCTTCCTTCACAAGAAACCTTAGCGAGGGTAGCAAATCTTCCAATATGTTACCGTCCAAACTAGCAGTCTAGAATCTAAATTTTTTGTAGCTCAACTTGGAGCACTTGCCAACGAAAGGTAAGCATGGGAGAGATTAAAACCCAATGTCACCTCAGCTCAATCTCTCAACTACGTTGGGAACTCCTCAACCCAGGGGAGAGTTCTAATTAAGATACATGTCAACACAACACACATATACCTTCCAACAACCTTTATGGCATAGATCAATGCCTTATATGGAGTAAAATCAAGGAATAAAGAAGACAATTTGACTAACAAAGGAGTTAAATCAACCTAACACTTCTCCATCACATATGGTAACACAGATTAGGCAGCATAATTTCATCTATCCCAATGTATATCACATAGCCCATGAAACACCTTAGAAAGGTGTGCCCTAAGTGGGAGAAGGTCAAGAAGGTCAAAGCGAGGTCAAAGATAACCTTACAAGCAAAACACAAGCTAGGGTTTGTGAGATATAGAAATTTCACATTTCCCCATGCAGTATGAGGAATGATGACGCCCCTTTAAATCTGTGGATAGAGTAGGTAGAGCACACCTTTTCCTTGAATCAGTTTTTCCAAATTTGCAATATCTTTTGAGTTTTCAAATTTTCTACTTTTAAGGATTTTTTGGGACTTTATTTTCCAGATTTTTAGGGTTTTCATGCAAAGAATGAGGGCACCCTTCTAGACTCGTGGATAAATACATTAGGGCGGAATTTTAGGGTGGAACAAAAAAACAAAGTCACGACAATTTTTGGAGTTTCGTATTATTTGGATTTTTAGGTTTTATTTTTTATTTTTAGGGTTTTTGTGGATAAAAATGCAGCTAACTAACGTGAAAATGCAGCCTAACTATCATACATTAAATGCTGAAAATTTAAGTAAAAAAAGTTTTGGCAAGAGAAGGGAATTATGATTTCATCTCAATCTCTAGGGATTTGAGAGATCATGGTTAGTGTCCCTCTCTTGGAGAATTCCTCTAGCACTTGCAAGCTAGGGCATCACCTAACAACCTTGAGGACTCGGTAAGTGAGCCTAACCAAGGAAAATGCAGAAGTCCAAGGCCCTAAAAGCAAAAGGAAACCCTATTGCAAGGTGTTTTCTCCACACAAAATTGATAGATTATTGATAAAAAGCCCTAATTCAGAAAAATGTAGCAATACACCACCATTCAATCCACATAGAAGAATTAAATTATCAATATTCACCAAGATATGAGCAAAGAAAGAGCTTTAGGTCATTCTTGAGCATGTGTTTAGCAAACAATTCTAGCATCAACCGTAGCATGTGCAAAAAGAAGCCTTAGATTTATCCACCATTCACCATTCAAGCAAGAGAAGACATCCAAGAGGAGTGCGCATCACCAAGAGAGCTCATAAAGCAAGAGAAAAAAGAATAACTTCATAAATGAACCCTTATCTTATGATTTTACAATGTGGAGAGGAGGTTTGTTTCTACCTTTCTCTCTTGAATATTTTAATTTGAGCCTAAATGTCCTAAAATATAAAATAATATTATTTTTAGGGTAAATTCTGCACAACATAGGAATTTTACCTCAAAATAGATAAAAAATAGTAAAATAAGCTAAAATAAGCGAAAAGATGGCTTCACATGATGAAGTAGTGAGCCAAAGGGGGACGTCATGCCCCATCTAAATCCAAAGTGATAAAAATTTCTCGATGCCCCCTCTTTTAAGGCTTGTAGGTTTGACTAGTGCACAACCGCTAGAAGGATGGCACACTAGGATAGAGGCACAAGAGGAGGAGTCTATGGATGCAGGGAGACTTGAAAGGACCAAGTGGGTGCAAGGTGTGTTAGGAGGAGATAACAATCCTTTATAAAAAGCAATCACCTTTGCATAAGCAAGAACTAGGCTGGGCATGTGCCATAGTGGGTCACCCCAGAAGTCCGGAGTACCAATCCATGGGCATAAAGCCTTGCATGGTGGGGATATCCACACACCGAAGGGGCAGTCAGGGAAGCCACTAAGCCAAGTACTTCTGAGAGTGAAACCAAAGGGGCTGGCCATGTCCAATCCAGGGGTAAACATCACCCAATCCAAAGATCTATACAATAAATCCCACTTTGGCCTGTACAATAAAAATTTTGACCCCTTGCTCTAGCCTCAACCTCACTAGAATGTTGTAGTAGCTCTGTTGCGTAACACAATACAATAAGAACCCCACAAATTACTCCTTTGACTTCTTGCTATGCTTGGTTGAAATTACACACTAGTAGAGAGAGAAGATGTGAGATGATGAGTGTGCAAATGAAGTGTGAGAGCACATTATTTATATTCTTCTGTTCACTTTAAATGTTCTCATTAAGGCCGTCTTGTACACTTTCACTGGCGTCGACTTGCTAGTTTTGATCTTCATCTTTTGTTTATCTTCAAGTCGACTTGTCTTCTTGTCTTCATTTTCTTTTGGGACTTCTTCAATGGTTTGTCTTGCCTTCTTGGTTATTTCTTCATCATAGAAAAGTTATCCTCATTGATGTTCACCTCCTCACATGCTGATCAAATTCACCCATAGAGCTCTAATGTTGAGTTGACCATACTCTAAGAAGTCCTAGACACTTCTTAGAGCCTGTCATATTCAACATTGGATTAGACATGTATATTCCACAAGGGAATAAAATCCCCTATTAAATAAGCAAGTCAACTCACTCTAATGTAGAATAGATCACTCCTTCTCGGAGCACTCCTTTTGGAGAATGCAATGTGACCTTTAGCTTCTTTCTCAGAGTAAGCATCTCAAGCCTTAATTACTCTTAGTCACATCTCATGACTAATCAAGGTTACGCCGGGGCCATCCTCTACCAACAAATTCGTCACTTCTCATGACCTTTTTGGGAGAATGTCTGTAGAATGTTGCTCGATGGTGCAACCATGGAGAAACATCAACAATATATCCCATATGCAAGACAAAATAATGCTCACAGTAATGAATAATAAAAATTGTTTCATGAATTTGTTGACACGTTGTGTTCTTATATTGACTTGTCGGCTCTCCATTGGGCGCTCTTTTGAGTATTTTCTTTTTGTCAACACTTTTGAGGTCATCGCTCTTTACATATTGTTCAAATTTTTGGGTAGTTCAAACCTGTGGCTACATTATATTTGAAGTGGCAGACACATGAAACAACCCATGAATATATTAGAATCAATTCCTCATTGTTGAATGAGTACAAAGGTTCCAACGCTAGATATCAAATGATTGGAAGTGCAATTGTTTGAAATACACGCTAAAATGTTCTTTTAAACAACCTCCTTTAGTTGCTACGAATGGATTAAAACATTTGTCAATTCCCAAAATAAGACTCCATGTTAAAAGTGAAGAATGATCAAGCAAACAATATTGACTCAAGATATTAAAGCATTTTTGCATTCATCTTTGCTCTTGGTATAACATCATCAAATAAACATTGCTGGAAATTGTTGATTTTTCTTGGTAGTTAGATGTTATTAACTTATTTATTACATAAACAAAAATTGCATGCATATAAAGGATCTTTGAAAGAAACACATTCACAGTAGACACAAATTTACCTTGGGAAAACCCTCTCACTGGAAAATCCCAACAAACTTCTCTAGATAAGATTCTTCAACAAGAATAGTGCACGACACTAGTTACAGAATAATAATACAAGAAAGATATAGAATAACCTTTGATCCCATGGGCCATAGAAGAGAGAGAGAAAGATAAAACCCCAAAAATAGTCTTCACAATGCTTCTTGAACCCTTTACTAGTCTTCTTCTGGATTTGTGCACTTCTCCTCTTGCTTGAGTGAAATTGTGTGTTGCAAATGAGCCATGTTCACTTCTATTTATACTAGAAAAGTCACTTTTCTATGCTAGGTTGACTTGTCTTCTAGACTGAATCATTTTCCCCCTTAAACTAGGCCGACTTCACCATTTGACTGGGTTGACTTGTTCTTGGTTTTGTTATTATTCTTTCTTGTGGAATATCTTCCATAGCTAATCAAACATCAACACTCCCTCTTAGCGAGGAAGGTATTCTTCTGGTCATGATCTTTGGTAGTAACTTTCTGCTTGTTGACTTCTGGAATCTTCTATGATCTAGAGAAGTTCTCTATGAGCTTTCCATTCTCTGTGATGTTCTCTAAGGCATGGCCACTTTCAAGTTGCTTTCATTTTTCTTTTGTAACCCACGATACCCCCACTAGCCAACTCTATGGCTATCTGACCTGTCCAAGAGGTTGAATGTTCCTCGATAGTTCTGACTATAACTCCTCGAGTATCTAATAGTCTCGGAGACCTTTAACTAGTATTTGAGGTCTATTGATAGTCTTCGACTACTCCCTAACAATCTTGACTATAACTCTGCTCATGAATGTGCGCACTTTGCATGAGCTACAACAGCCCCTTAGTGTCTGTAATGCAGTCCCTGGTTGAGCCATGTACCTTGACTAACCGACATCTAAGTCAGGTATTCTTGCATGACCAGTTTGAGCTACGTACTATTGAGTGGCTTATCTGCTGCATGGGTTATCTGAGCCATGCACCATTACATAGATAATTTGAGCCATATACCGTTGTATGGCTATCCGCTAAATAAATCATAGATTGCCTTAGAGAAAGTTTGGCTAGGGTCTCTCCCTTGGTTAGTCTAGGCTTGTTCACTGCTAAGTCTAGGAAACCTAAAATAGGAGCTTCTTCTATTAGTGACACGTTGGGGGGAAGGTCCATACTTGTGTCGGGTTAGTCCTGAACAAGTTTACCCTTGGGATAAACATTGTGCTTTAAATAATTCATTTGGCAACTTACTATACAATTCACTTAATTTTGGGATGCATTTTTAATTTGCAGCTAATAACCCACTCAATAACCACTTAAAGTGCTTGGTCATTGTGAGTTTATTTTTCTGCATTATTTTTCAATTTCCAAAATTGAGGAATGGTAATGTGAATGGATTTACTATTAGTATATATGTTCAAGCTAATGGATGAAATGATGGTTGGAATCTCTTTAAATCCCTTGAATATTTCCTTTCCAAATCCAAAGTTTTTGATTTATTTGGAACTTCAACAATATTGCTTACTGAAGCATTTTATTTGGGGAAATTAACTTTACAACTCACTCACACATCTAATCAAGTTAAAATCAATCCCTTCCAAGCTCTCTTCAATAAGAATCATTTAATCAACCCTAGGGAAGCCTGCCTTGACCTTGAAAGCTGGTCAAAAGTGAGGGAAGTTAGCTCTAAGATGACAGTGGTGCCTTCTTCCAAACTTACTCCTTGATAGCATTAAGGGATTGGGACTTTCCCTCTCAAGTGCTAAATCAAGCTGTAACACAACCATCCTACTCAATATGCACACCATGTAGGAAATATTAGTGCCACATAATATAACCACCTAATCAAGTAATTTGTGCCACATTTGGCATGAAGTCCAAGCTCAAGCAACCACCTATAGAAATCTCTCCAAATGTCGTCAACCAAAAGGTCTAGGATACAACTTAGAGGGGCCAGGGTTTAACCATGCCCCCTACATCACCTGAAGGCATCCCTAGCATGGTGTAAACCAATGTCGCAAATATCGTGTTGGGGAATATATCGCCAAGGGTCTGGAAAGAAACTTATTGGAAATATCAGGGAAAAATTCGGGAATTATCGGAAAATATTGACAAAATAAACTTAAACTTGAAGAATTATGAAAGTATCGAACAAATCGGCAGCATGAAAAACTCGGGAGAAATCGGAGATACTTGCAACACTGGTGTAAACACCTTCTGGACAACTCAAAAGCTAACAGAGATTTTGGTATTCACAGCTTGTCTTTTTATTCTCTCAAGGTGTACTTAATCATGCGTATTTACTATTAAATAATTAAGTTTTACTTTATTTTGCTTCCGTAGGCCTTTTTATTTACAAAATTTTGACTCAATTTTCAACCAACAACATTGCTATTCTTAAATATGGGGATTGTTTTCTTTAGCTGAATTATGAGGATACATTTACTGGCCCCTTTTTTATCTGTTTATAATCATGTTTTTTCCTTTACTCATTTTAATGATCCTGTTTGCAGGGAATTGTGAATCACTTACCAAAGTCTTGTACTTCACAAATGGATCCAACTAAGGTATAAATTCAGTTGGTGTTTATGTTCATTGTTTATTTATCTCCTTTGATAGATCTGTACAAGCATCCATTCTAATCTTTTGTGGTTTTTGACACAATATAATCTTGAATGGCAGTGTTTTTTTCCACAGTATCTGCTGCCTCACATACAGACACCAGTTTTTATTTTAAATCCAGCATATGATTCGTGGCAGGTGACCTTTGCCTGCCCTTTGAGATGTGTTTTAAGTCTCTCTTTCTTTGAGTGGTGTAATTTTACATTTGCAACTATCTTGAATGGTCTTCAGATTCAAAACATTTTGGCACCAGCTGAAGCGGATCCTCATGGCCATTGGAAAAAATGCAAGCTCAATATAAAACACTGTACTCCAAGTCAATTGGAAAAACTCCAAGGTTTTCTCTCAGAACATTTTCCTTTTAATGCTTTTCTGCACAGACTCCGAGGTTGAAAAGAAAGAGTTTCTTAGATATGGAGTCTTGTCAATAAAATAATTAATTGCAGTCTAGTTCAGTTGTCATCTTGAAAATTATGTGAAAATAAGATCAGTTTTTAAATATTGTCACAATTATCAAGTGATTTCTCATGCAATAAACCCACGACAAGAATATAATTTTCAAGTTCAATGTTATGTTTTTTGAAACTACCCAAGGTTCAAGGATGAGTATTTCATTGTAGTGGAATGAAAAAGCTAAGCAATTCTTTTACAATAAGAACCAAGTAAACTACATTTGTTAGCTAAGATCACCATTTGTAAGTTGTTGCATTATATTTAATTTGCATTTCTGTAGAATGTTCTTAAGATATTGACATGCTTAATGCACTGAAAATCACCTAGGTGGTAAATCCCCTGTTAAGGAAAGTAATAGTGAGGCCTTTGTAGAGGGATGATTGCACAAGCCTTGATGGTACCGTTACAACTCAAACTAGTATGTGTGATTAAAATCCCAAAAAACGATGTTAGCCTAACCGGAACTTAGAGGTGTTACCCATTGTCACTCAGTAACCACCTCTCTTCACTTCCTCAATTGAGTTATTAAAAAAATATTTTACAATTTTTTGTGTGTCGATATGTACTTTATGATTTTCTTGGAAAATGGGTAGTATAAATGTAGACATTTTATAGCAGTTTTGAAATTTGGAGAATAGCTTGTTAATTTATTAAAAAATATAGGTTGGATCTTGTCCAACTCAAGTGGGACTTCTCTAGGATAGGATTGTTAGGCTATGGCAATGAAGGACTTAGCAAAACAGTCTTGTTGTTATAGCATAGGATTCTGATAGGAATAAAAAGGGGGTGATGGGATGACCATGGAGACTAGTGTCAATCCCAAGGGCAAATGAAGTCAAAGTAGGCTAGTCCAAGAAAGGGGCGAATTCAAGAAGGGTTGGGGAAATTATGGCTGCATGCACATGCCACAAATAAACTCTAACATGCTGAAAAATGAAAGTAGAAATCATCTAGGAGGACCCAAGAATGGTGTCACATCAAAACAATTCTAACTTGAGTTTGACTATGTGATGAAGTATTAGAAATCAACAACTCTAGAAAGATGCTAGAAGCATTGTACTATAATCATCCATAAATCATCAAAAAATTGGAGGATTCTTTTCTCTCACAACCCTTCCAATGAGGTAGATTACCTTTGTAATTTCCCTAATTAACAAGTTCAAGTTATTCTACAATTCATAGCAACATTTAGAAATAGGAACAACGATACCACACTTCGAATGGAGAAGAAACCCTCACACTTCAAGTTGCAACATGAACGATATGTCTATTAGCTAAGTTGCATGACATGATGACACATGACACACAAACACGAGTATCCAACATGGGACACGGTGACCCCGAAAATAGTACATGGAGGCCACGTTATATATATATATATTAAAAAAGATCCAAACTTTTAAAAAACTAAAACATATTGATACATCATGATTCATAGTTCATACTTGTTAAATTTAGGAACCCAAATTTGATTTATGGTTTTAATAATTTACTCAAAATTATTAACTGAAAATACATTGAGTTCTCACAAATTACGCAATGAAAAAATAAACAAGAAATCACACGTATTTGACATAGGTTTACCTTGGAAAACCCCAACTAGGGAAAAACCAGCAAACAATGATTTTATTAAGATAAAACCCTGGGCCCCTTTCCTGGGAAAATGTTCCACTGAGGAATAATACAATAACGTCAAGATAGCTTAGCCTATCACCTGGCTGCTACCTTCTCTACTTCCCCTTGCTCTTTTCCTTTGACCCTGCCCTTGCACTTGGACACTTGGTTGAAAGACCTTCAGCCACTCAATGGGATCTCACTCACTCTGTGATTGTTGTGTATCTCCTACTCTCCTTAGGATTCTTTTTATAACATCCCAATGACTAAAGCCCTGCCCCTAGGTCACTAAAGTGATCAATGGCTCTGATTCAAGCCTCACTTAAGATCAACGATTGACTTAATCTTGAGTTCACTTTTAGTCATCAGCGAACATTAAGTTAATTAATGTGCTTTTCCTAAGTCAAACTTAGGAAAGAGATACAATAGTCATTTTCTCTCTCAAGCAAGTACCTAGAGAGGAAATCTGGACAACCTTTACATGTTTGACACTTGGCGTATGCATAAGTATCTTTTGAAGTTACAATCATCGACAATACTGATACATCATAGATTCATACATGATACAAATTACAACCATACATGATAAAAGTCATACAATGATAAATTGTGCATCAGTCAGTTTAGGATTAGAATTTATAACCATAAATTGCAAATTCTCATTGAGTTTAAAATCAAAATGTATTACATAGATATCGAGAGAATGTCACTGGCAAATACAAAATGCCTGACATGGAGGACACGGACACGGAGGACACAAACACAGAGGCTTATGTGGTTGTGTCATGTTTCATAGGAAAAATATGAAAATTGAAACTTGATGAAACTGGAACGTGGGGAGTTGGGAAGTGAAGAATGTCAATAATGATAACAATGTGTATTTTGAACAACAATTTCCTATAATAGAAACAATAAACAATGCCCCAATTTCCTTTTTTTTCTTTGCTAGTCTCTTCCAAGTTCATAGAAACAAACTAGAAATGCAAACGCATGAAATAACACTTTGAAGGTAATGTTATCACGAAACTTGTAGTTTCCCTGTGAGATGATCCCATTTAGGACGACAGAGGAAAGGAAACTAAAGTCGCAACCCATGATATCCAAGACTTCCGAAAGAACTCGGATGTCACACTAGTCAAGGATATCGACACTTCAGACCTAGTGAAAATACAGAGCCCAGGGGGTGTCCCTATGGCCAAGAAAACCCTAAAACAAGGAAAATGAATAGATGATCCAGGGAAACTTGTTGGAATCTTTTAGTGGGATAGTTAATTAGAGTTTAAAACAATTACCAAGAGATTTCAAGCATCCAAGTGAAAAGCCCCAATTTTACCCTAGGGTTTTATGCAAAAAATTGGGATCGAGGGAAAAACGGTGAATTTCAATGAAATTGGATACTCAAGCTGATTGCTGGATGTAAGATTAGGCAAATGAAAGAAAAACCAACAATACCCAGTTTATGGTTTCAGAAATACCCACTCCTCCCAAGGAGGGCGTTTTCACCTAAGAAGCAGGCCAATGCTTAGGATGGCAAATCTTAGGATGGCAAATGGAGTCCAATGATAATGAAAATTGGAACTTAGGGGTTTTACGTTTATTCCAAGGTGATATTTTAGTTTTATGGTTCACCGCAAACTAGAATGTACAGATCTACGAAATGAGGGTTTTATAGTTAGGGAAATGATGGCAAATGCATGCAGAAATTAAAAGAAGAAATTACCTACGAGACGTACCTGGATCTTGTCTATGACTTTAGAAATGACGAAGAATGCCACTTTCCCATTCAAATGAGCCTTTTCGAAGAATATCTTGTTGTAGTTGAGCCACAACCAGTCACCCTAGCGCCTTCTTCAACATGCCAGATCAGTGAAAATCAAATGATACGACAAACGAACGAGATCTGCAGAGTAAAGAAAAGATAGGAAGTAATAAATCATCAAGAAAGAAATACTCCCTGATTCGAACACCTCAAAGCCGGGACGATGGTGACTTTCCCCACCAAAACGCCCTCTCTCTCTCCAAGCACGCCTCCTTTTCTGTAGATGTAGTGGGCAAAGGAAAATATACAAGATGGATCCCGAACAAAACTTAGTGTAGAAGAGTAGCAATGTCAGTCATTAGATCATCAGATCATTTACAAGATACACAGAAAAGTAATCCCAGACAAAAATCTCTTTATTCAAATTTCGGTGCCAAAGCTCATGAATACAATGGGGGGGGGTCACCTCTCTTAAATAGCTTGAGAGTGTGCCCACATTCTAACCAACTATAATCCGACGGTTGAGATTAAAACATCATCAACGGTGGAGATCAACAATACATAGATCACTACATGGATCAAGTGACGAAGTCAAAGCGGGGGCGCATTTTACTCAAGGACGCCTATCCTAGGTGAAAAACACAATATAACATAAGATGTGACATGCTAATACATAGGAGGGGATCACTAGGGGCTTAATTCACCCTAGGCCCCTTTACAACTTCAAACCATATGATATAATAGTACAATACATCATTAGCCAAGTAGAGGGGGTGCCCCTTGGGGGGATTTCCTCATTGGCCGAGCCAAGATAAAAATAATCCAGACAACTGCTAACTGAAAACTGCTGGAGGACTGTTTGGTATGCTGAGACACATCATCTATCAAAATTCCAATCCATTTCCTTGACACAGGAGGCCAACTCGATTTTTTCAGTGATTCCTCTAGTTCATTTTTACTGGTACAATCTCTGGAAAATGATAAATCCACCATAACTTTGTCCAAGGTGCAAACTGGGGCAAACTGACTGCTCTGGATGATCTGGAGACATAGAAGAAAGGTATAAGTGACTACTCATACCCCCTGGAACACTGCTCTGCTCTAGGAGAACCAATTATACTGCCATCTGGAATAAAATTTGATCATTTGTCCAACAATTAAGTGATAATAATCACTTATCAGGAGAACCAGGGCCAAACTCTCAAAAATGAAACCGCAGTATTGGTCCTGGGCATGTCTGGAACAAATATAAACCATGCTGCATTCTGAGTGATTGCCTTGGGAACCGTGCTTGACTTGGTCAAACTGGGTTGACCAAGTCAAAGTACCCAAACTGAAGGTGAGAAACTGTATCAATATGAACCTATAAGCATCCAAGGTAAGAAATGCTCCAATAATGTATATCAAAACCAGGCTTAAATCAGTTATTCATAATCACGGTGAATTAATAATAATAATAGTAAGGTGTACATGTGCTTCTGAAGAACCTTGGAACTTTTCTGGAAGTCTGCTTGTCCATGACATACTTACAAAGGGTAAACAATGTGCTACTGCTGGGTAAGGATGGACAACAAGGTTGAGGCAAAGGGTAATGACTTTCGACTGAGTTTGACTTTGTTATTTATCTGAATAATGACAAGTACACACAACCAAAGTGACATATGCATGATAGATTGAACAATAGGGAATGGTGGTGTCTTACAGGTGGATGAGCTGATTTGAAAAATGTCCATTCAACCTTAACAACATGTCTACGACTCACATCCAAGCTAAGAATCAAGCTCTGTGAGGATCTTTTCTAGGACCCTTGCGTTGAGTACCCAAGAAACTGTAGTGAAGAGATCCTAGGGGACACTTAGAATTAGCTGTCCCTTACTCCATCTCACATCAAAACCCGTAGGCTTCGTGAGGAATTAATCATTACATTTCAATCAGATGGCCAACAGTCTTTCGATTTAGCATTTGTTTATCCACTGTTTTATTTGGGCCTTTAACAATTTCACTTTATAGCCTTTTTAATTTGTGTTTAAAGACACAGTTTGCAATTCATAACATATAACATATAGCTCATAATGCATGTAATGATGGTAGACATATTTCTTCAAGTTTTAGCTGACAACTTCTCGGGAAACTAGGGGGAATATCCATAGTCAGGACCAAACATCGGGGGCAATCGACTAGAGAGGTCAAGGCTTCAAAACCCAACTTGCCTAAGCTCAAGAACCAACACCAGCGGGTTCTCCTAGCCCAGAAGGATCAAGGATTTGGCAAGTTTTGTCACACAACTCAGAGCCGAGACACAAAACAACTGTTGTCACATATATAGTAGTCGAGCTACCATATTCTATTTTTTAGATTCAGTACATTTTTTCAGCCAGATCTCCTACATATGAGATGTTGAGATGAGCAGTTTTGATGGATCATTATGTTATCAGTGGACTATAATATTCTCCCATGTCAGGACTGAGCCTCACACTACTACATTTCGACCAAAAATCCGACGGCCGTATTGTCGGATTTTCGACACTTCCCTGTCGCATGTACGACACTATGACTTTTTTTAAGCGTCGGTGGATTTTCGTCGGTTATCCGACATCTCTCCAATCCGTCGGTTATCCGATAGCTCAGTTTACCGTTGGTTAAATGTAAATCGTCGGTTATCCGACATCTAATGCATATTAAATTTAAAAAAAATCACCTGCAAGCCGTTGCTTAACCGACGGGGTTAAATGAAAATCGTCGGTTATGCGACGATAATGAAAATTTAAGCGTCGGTGAAGCGACGGCTATTAGTGTTTTAAAAAAAAAAATCACCTACAGGCCGTCGCTTAACCGACGGCTATAAGTGTTTTTAAAAAAAAAAAATCACCACAAAAAGTTGATGGTGAAAGATGAAGTAATAGATATGGAGAAGGTGTTGCAAGGAATGTCAGATATAGATAGATATTGTGCAGAAGCAATTCATACAACATTCTATTTGTTTCAGACGAGTCCCACAAAAGGAGTGATAGAAGTCACACTGGAGGCATGGCCCAAGGGTCCGCACACAACAGCACAAATTTGAGGCATAGATGGAATTTTAAAGTTCCAGATATCTTTCCTATATACTGAACTTTCAATACATCTTTATTCAATTATACAATTCAATTATATAATATCTTCTTATATTTATTGAAAGCCTTATACTGAGATTTAAGCTTAAAGAGGTTATATAGCTTTTATTTATAGAACTTATATAAGCATCAATAATTTATTTATAGAACTTATATAAGCATCAATAAATTATATATATACATATCCCTTGGGTTAGCTCAATAGGTTTGAACCAACCAGTTTCAAGGCACAGATTGTTAAGAGGTCATGTGTTCATGTCCAGTGGAGTCCCGCTGAGTTAATTAGGAACACATGCTGTACTCCGACAGCATTTGCCCCAAGCGCCATTCACGGAATGTGAGGAAGTGCTTGGAGGGTTTCCACGATAATATTTTCCATGGAGTGTGTGTGTGTGTGTATTTAAGCCTTGAGGGTTAGCTCAATCGGTTGGTGCCACTATTACCAGGACATTGTCGGTAATCCAACAGGCTGTGCAAGTCCCCAGTTTGATTCCCACCGGATCAAGTGCACTAAATCTACACTGCCCACTTTACTCTAGGTTACCATCATAGGAATAAAGTGCCCGAGGTTTCCCGGTGAGTTACTTCTAAGGAAAAACTATATATAAGTGTTGTTGATATAGCTAGGACTAGGCTTAGATTTAATTTATTAGGAAACAATAAGTACAAGCCCAGAAAAATTTGCTACAGGGAGCAAG
>LPNX011229968.1:18108-42283 GCA_001517045.1 Pseudotsuga menziesii
TAATTTTGTCAAGTAGGTGAGAAACCATGTTTGAAATCGAGGCTTACTTAGCATTCTGCTAACTCAAATGGACTGCTGGTTCTTACTGGTTCAGCAGGTAAACGTATGATCAAGTAGAAGTTTATTTTGAATTATGTCGAGAAGTACTTCTTTGGCATGATAAGATGCCAGTATATAAATTGATTATTAAGATGCAAGACTTCGATGAGGTAAAGTAAATTCCTTCGTTATTTTGGATCTATGACAGTATTTATATTCAAGCCATAATGACTTTTATCCTTAACATAATTTATGCTATTTACAAGAATGAGTTCTTCTAAGGTATTCTTTCTGTCGTAAAGATTATAGTACCTAGTCAATTATAGATTCTAACAGTGAGCATAGAGATCATGATCTTGGCATAATTATTTCTACTGTTTCATGATCTTACTGCTATTGTCATGTTTAATACTCAAGTGTACTGCTCTTTATGTATGAACATACTCCTATGTTTTTCAAAGGTAAAGTTTACAATTATGATTATCTTCTTGCATAGCTAGTAGACAAGCTATGTATACAGTAATGATTTTATAACCACGATGCAATTGTTATTGTAATGTTACAATACTATACCGAGTTATAATTTACAATACTAGGCTATAACAAAAATACTAACTTGTAACCTAAGGTAGTTTCACTACCTAACAACTACTATCATATGGTCGAAACTAAAGGTAGAATATATTATAAGTTTTGTTCCTATAATATACTAGTTCCAATGCATAGTATAAACAATAGCATGATTGACATTGTAAGCACTCATATGAACTATCCAAATGATCGATGACAAAGTTAACATGATGAGCAATCATATGAAACGTTATATTATGGTTGATAACATTATTTGTATTATTTGCAAATGTTATGCACTTTTATAATATAGTCAATAGCATGGGTTGTATTATTGGCAATGATAAGTTTTATAATCTAAACTGTAGTGCAGACTTTAGAACTTGACCCACACTTGGTTAAATTTCTGGAAGGGCATGTGGATGAGCCTCCTCCATGCATTGGTTGACTATAATGATGAAACCCTACTCCTTTTCATTTTTCTCTGAGGGTTTGTCTTCTTGCAGGCTGCGCTGCAAGAGTCCTTGCGGCCATGAGAGGCCTGCTCTTCCTTAAACTTTGGCACTAAATCCTGCATTACTATGCAAGTGGTTTATGGTTTCGTGGTTGGTGTTTTCAGTTTCTTTTGAGAGTTACAAAAAACATAGTGTGAGTGGTTTAAACTTCTTCACTTGGCTCGAAGCCTGTAAAAGGTTTTACCCTTGTGTCTATCCGTTCTTTGCCTTGGCATCGTGGAATTTGAGACTGTCTCTTGCTGCCTCTGTCGCAGAGCTGGCTTAAGGGTATTTTCTTGCTTCTTGGTTTTGTGCATTCAAGTTGTATGGTCGCAACTTCTTGGATCTAATTGCTTCTTGCTCACAGGTAAAATTTTAATCTCTACTTGAAATTCCTTTTGTCAAATTATTTATTAAGTTAGGGTTTAGTAAATTCTTATTCAGAGTTTTAAAGATTGTTTGGTTTATAAACTTGCAGGCTCATGCTGACAACTCCCGACTTTGTGTGGAATGCAACTCATTCTTTGGTTAACTTCATGAGCTTCCAACTGGTAAGCCCCAGTCTCGTCGTGGGTTCTCCCTGCTTGCGAATTGGGTTGTTGGTTGAAGGAAATTTTATAGAGATTCCTAGGTCTTCTGGGTTCTTCAATGGGAAATTTTATAGAGATTCCTAGGTCTTCTAGGTCAATTTTCATTAAATGAGCCACCTGCTCTGATTCCACTTTCTTGGGGAATCATGACCACAAATATAGGAAAGTTTCCACCTGCAACAGTTGGAAGTGGTTTGAGGATGCTGCCATATGTCAGTTTGCTCTCCACCCAGTCTCCTCCACCAATTGACCAGTAAACACTCTTTTAAGAGCTTCCCTAAGCTGTTGTCTCCTCATTTATTTATTTATAAATAAAATATTCTGAATTTACATTAAATATTCTTGATCCCACTGGGTCATCAATTACAACTTAGCATAAAATTTAACACAATGTTCCTCAAATATTATAAAATTATTTTTGCAAATTGGGGCATGTGACATACACACCCCCTTAAATTATAACATCGTCCTCAATGTTATTTATTCCTTGTCCTCAGAGTTCCCATGGAATATAATTGAATATGCATCCCACATATTACTTTCCAATTCCCAGGTGGCTTCCTCTGGACTAAGGTGCTTCCATTGCACCTTCACTTGACCAATGGTGTGGTTTCGAAGTGAGATCTCCCTCCACTCGAGGATACAGTCTGGTTCCACCAAAAAATCTCCTTCGGGTTCCACTTGCACATCATTCCAGTTAATAACATGAGTAGCATCATGCACATATTTCTTTAATACAGAAATGTGAAAAACATTGTGAACTCTTAAATTCGGTGGTAAAGCTAACCGATAGGCTACTTGTCCGATCCTGGATAGTATTTCAAAAGGACCACAATAATGAGGTGTTAGTTTGGCACAAATACCCAACCTCAGAGAACTCTTTTTGGGTCTCACCCTAATGAAAACATGTTCACCTACCTGGAACTCCTTTGGAGTCCTTTTAAGGTTTGCTTGACTTTTTTTTCGATCTTGCGCAATTTTCAGATTACCTTGTACCTGCTTTACAATTACTTCCATTTCTTTCAATAATTCAGGTCCTAATACTAACCTGTCCACCAGATTACTCCAAGATATGGGAGTGTTACATTTCCTTCTATACATAATTTTGAAAGGACTATATCTAGCTGAGCTTGATAATTATTATTATAAGCAAATTCTACAAGGTGTAAATAATATTCCCATTTACCTGGCTATTCCTTTACATACATTCTTAGTATATCTTCCAGTACCTGATTTACTCTTTCAGTCTGTCCATCAGTTTGAGGATGGAAGGAGGTACTGAATTTTAACGTGGTATTTAATCCTTTAAACATAGATCTCCAAAAGTTACCTATAAATTTAGGGTCTTGGTCTGAAATTATGACCTTTGGTATCCCATGCAGTCGAAAAATTTGCTTTAAGAAATATCAGCTATATTTGCAGCTTTATAAGTAGTTTTTACAGGTATGAAATGGGCTGCTTTACTCAATTTGTCAACCACTACCATTATGGAGTCATTTAAGTTCTGATTTTTAGGCAGTCCAGTAACAAAATCAAGGATAATTATCTCCCATTTCCAGCTAGGAATGGGCAAAGGCAGAAGTAGCCTAGCTGGATGTTGATGTTTAGTTTTTACTTGCTGACATTCAAAGCATCTAGCAATATATTCTGCCAGTTTAGTCTTCTTGTTTGGCCAAAAATAATATTTTCCTAGCATGGTTATAGTTTTTTGATAACCCGAATGCCTTGAATAAGGAGTTTTATGGATTTCGTCTAAAATTAATAACTTAATCTTAGGTACATTAGGTACATATATTCTATCTTTATACACTAATAATCCTTTTTCATTTAAGCTGTATCATGTACTTAGTGTTTCTATTGGATTTTATTTTGCTTTTGCTTGTAACTTTAAGTAATTTTCATCTTGTTCTATCCCTGCTTTAAGCTATTCTTCCAAATCTGTTGTATAAGTGCTAATAACTACTGTAAAATTCAGCCTTGCATTCCTACTTAATGCATCAACAACTTTATTTTCTTTCCCTTTAATGTGTTGAATTTCGAAATCATATTCACTTAGAAAAGCTAGCCACCTAGCTTGCCTAGCATTCAGGTTAGGTTGATCTAACATATATTTTAATCCCTTATTATCCATCATTAAGATAAATTTTCTTCCAATTAGATGATGACGCCACATCTTTAAAGCATGTATGACAACAACTAATTCCAAGTCATAGGTTGCATAATTCTTTTCATGAATCTTCAATTTCCTAGACTCGTAAGCAATGACATGTCCTTCCTGAGTCAATACTCCACTTAAACCGTCATTGCAGGAATTAGTACATACTATAAAATATTTATTTGGATCAACAATTCTTAAAATTGGTGCGCTAGTTAATAAGGTTTTTAACTTTTTAAAACTATCTTCACAGTTCTGATTCCAATCAAATTTCTTTTCCTTTTTCTGCAAAGAGGTTATCGGATTTGAAAACCCTTCGATGAACCTCCGGTAATAACCAGTAATCCCCATGAATGATCGGACATCAGTTACGTCTTTAGGAACTGGACAATAGTCGATGGCCTTTATCTTTTTGGGATCCACCAAAATTCCTTCTTTAGTCACCACATGACCTAAGTACTGGATTTTATCCTTAAAGAAGTCGCATTTACTAAACTTCGCAAAGAGTTGATGTTCTCGCAACTCTTGCAAGACAATTTTTAAATGTTCTTTATGTTCTTCTTCAGATTTCGAATAAATTAATATGTCGTTGATAAACACGACCACAAATTTATCTATATATTTATGCATGACATTATTCATTAGACACATAAAAACCGCTGGAGCGTTAGTAAGCCCGAATGGCATGATGACAAACTCGTAATGTCCATATCGAGTCCTAAATGGTGTTTTAAAGATGTCTTCATCTTTAATTTTGACTTGCTGATATCCAGATCGTAAGTCAATTTTTGAAAATACCGTGGCTCCACGTAGTTGATCAAACAGATCATCTATGTGAGGTAACGGGTATCTGTTCTTGATAGTCATCTTATTTAGTTAACGATAATCTATGCATAGTCATAGAGTTCCGTCCTTTTTCTTAACAAAGATGATAGGTGCCCCCAGGGAGACACACCGGGTCGAATATAATTCTTGTCAATAAGTTCTTTTAACTGTTACTTAAGTTCATTTAATTTGAGTATATTCATCCGATAAAGGGCCTTTGAGTTGGGCACTGCACCAAGTACCAACTCAATGGTAAAATCTAATCCCCTCTTCAGAGGAAGTCCCATAATTTCTTCCAGAAATACATCTGCATATTCCTTTAGAACTGGTATATACTCAAATTTTAATTTATCTATGTTGTTTAGATTTTCTTCATTGATTACTGTTATCGCATAAGCCTTACAACCTTTCCTAACAACTCTCTTAAGCTGCAAAGCAGAAATCTGTCTTACGATTGTTTTCCTAGGGATTCCCTTTCCGCTTATTAATTTTCCATCATTATTTATACAAGTAAAGGTTTTATCAAAGCAATTCAAGACCACCCTATGCTGCTCTAACCAATCCATACCAATTAATATGTCGTATGAACCTAAAGGTAGTACATTGAGCTTAACAAAATTTGCAAATTGATCCATAGTTATTGCACAATTCTTTACAAAGCTAATTACGTTTCTCTTTGCACCAGTAGCTAACTGAACAAACCAAGAACTTGCAAAATTTTCAACTGGGAGTTTACACTTTTCTACCAAGTTAGGAGAAATATAGCTTAAACTAGATCCTGGATCAATTAAAATAGATATGGGTGTTTGATTTATCTTACCTTCTACTTCCACCATGGAAGTTTGATAGTCTACTTGCCGATTCTCCAAAGCTGCATTGATCCTGGGCATAGTCCTCGCTAGATCACCAACAATCATCTCCTCCTGTATTGTGTGAATATTGCTGACAATCTTTTTCCGATTAGGACAGGCTGAGGCATAATGTGAACCATTGCATTCCCAACACTTTATGGGTTCTTTTCGTTCAAAGTTCTTTGTGTAATTACTGTGATTGTTAGCAGATTCTTTATTCTTTTGATTGTTCTGATTAGTCTGTGAATTATTCTTATTCCTTTGGAAATTATTATTAGAAATTTTTCTGGCATTATTATTTTTAGAATTCTGATTAGGCACAAACTCTTTCTTCTTTTGATCAAAATTATTATTCCTTTTGGCCTTCCAGTTGGCCATACTCTCCTTTTTACGATTATGCTCATAACAGAAATTCGCTTTCCTCATGGATTCTTCCAGGGTTTTCGGATTGTCATACTCAATCCTATCCTTTATGTGATAAGGTAAACAGCTGGGAAACCGCTGTACCTTCAGTTTCTCATCCACAATGTATGGCACATACCTAAGTAGACTTAGAAACTTACTGTTCAATTCTTTCATATTCATTGTACCTAGTTTTAGCTCATAGAATTCTTTAGCCCTTTCTTCATAGTACTGTTTAGATAAAAATTTCTTTTTGAATTATTTCTTGAATTTACTCCAATTTATGTTCTTCTTTCTTATACCTTTCACTCTCTTTAAATATTGCTACCTCATATCAGCTTTCCCTGTAAGATTATAAATAGCCATCCTAGCCTTTAATTGGTTAGAATAGTTATAAATCTGGAAGTACTTCTTCATCCCGGATAACCAGGATTCCGCTTCCTCCCCCTTTTCAATTTCTCCATTAAATGTTGGTGGCTTGATCGTCTTAAACTCCCCAGATATTTCTTCATAAGGTTTATATTTTCTCTCCCTAGTATGGTGGTTATCCTCACTACTGTCACTACTATAATGAGAGTTACGTTGATCACCAAATACTTCGGAAGATGAGCTACTTTCATTTTTAATCTGTTTAGTCTTTTTATACTTATGTTGATAACTTATATCTTCTGAATCATTGCTTTTACCCTTTCCCTCTGTATGAAATCTTTCTATTAAGATCTGATTCAGCTCCTCCTGAGCTCTCAGAATCTTCTCATTTTCTTTCTTAACAGATTCCATTTCAGATTTTAATTCTTTTACTGTTTGTAATAGTTCTGAAGAATTAGTGGTTATGTCTTCTTGTATAGGTTCTCTTTGTAGATTATCTTGTTCAGTATAAGGAGATTCCTCTTTTGCATATTCCTCCAATATTTCCATACCTGTCTTTAAACTTAGAAACAAATTTCTCTGTTTATATCATTTAAAGAAAACAACACCAGCAAAATGATTTAAATTTACTATTCAATATAAGCAAGTTGAGCTTCATCAAGGCCTAGTGTTTGAACCTTGTGCTCTGATACCACATGTAATAGCCCAAAATTTCATAAAAAATTAAATTTTTTAAAGTGACATAAAATGTCTTAAATCGCAGTTTAGTAACTGCTATTTGTTAGCGGAAAATGAAACAGTTTAACAAATTTTAAGGATTAGTTTAAAATACAGAAAAGATAATACAACTTTAATTTTGATAAGTTATATAAAAATGACTTGCATTTAGTTGCTGCTAGTTGTACTGATGATTTACTTTTGTCAAGTAGGTGAGAAACCATGTTTGAAATCGGGGCTTACTTAGCATTCTGCTAACTCAAATGGACTGCTGGTTCTTATTGGTTCAGCAGGTAAGCGTATGATCAAGTAGAAGTTTATTTTGAATTATGTCGAGAAGTACTTCTTTAGCATGATAAGATGCTAGTATATAAATTGATTATTAAGATGCAAGACTCCGATGAGGTAAAGTAAATTCCTTCGTTATTTTGGATCTATGATAGTATTTATATTCAAGCCATAATGACTTTTATCCTTAACATAATTTATGCTATTTACAAGAATGAGTTCTTCTAAGGTATTCTTTCTGTCGTAAAGATTATAGTACCTAGTCAATTATAGATTCTTACAGTGAGCATAGAGCTCATGATCTAGGCATAATTACTTCTACTGTCTCATGATCTTACTGCTATTGTCATGTTAATACTCAAGTGTACTGCTCTTTATGTATGAACATACTCCTATGTTTTTCAAAGGCAAAGTTTACAATTATGATTATCTTCTTGCATAGCTAGTAGATAAGCTGTGTATACAGTATTGAGTTTATAACCACGATGCAATTGTTATTGTAATGTTACAATACTATACTGAGTTATAATTTACAATACTAGGCTATAACAAAAATACTAACTTGTAACCTAAGGTAGTTTCACTACCTAACAACTACTATCATATGGTTGAAACTAAAGGTAGAATATATTATAAGTTTTGTTCCTATTTGAACTTCAAGAAAATGAAGACCGTGAACTGGGTTTTTACCTATCCTGTCAATAATGTATTTTATTTACAGTTAATATAAAAGACTTAAGTATATTTAATTTAAAGAAAGAAGATTGTGGAACAGTCTAGTTGTAAAGTTCGTGGGGTTTTTACTTTTACAGTCAGTAATGTAACTTGTTATAGTTTAATACAATGACTTTTATGTATTTTGTTTTAATAGCAGGTTTGGGTTTCAACCCTTTGATTCTTACATGCTATGAGGCTACCTTTGATTAAGGATTTTATATTGCAAATGGTTTATAATTACTGGTTTACTTTGTTCATTAATTACATAAGTATTGTTTTATTAATACTGTGTATTTATAATTTTTTTTAAAGCACTGCTTAAAAGATATTGTTTATTTCTAGAACTCGACTTTTTAAGGGTTAAAAGAAATACTGTAAAACCCTACAGTTTATAAAATCCTTATTTCTGCTTCTGCTTATAGTATTTTTGACTCTGTTTTTGAAACATAGAATAATGAAAGATGAAGTGACTTATAGTTATAAGTTTGATACTAGCTTGTTACAATAAGAAATCCTAAGTAATTTTGACAGTTTGTCTTCTAGTTTTTAGTTAAGAAAATACTTAGGTTTTTAGTGTAGCAATACTCAAAACTAGGGTAATATCGACTTTCGGTAATTTTTGTAAATTAAAGGATTATAAAGAATCCTTAGGTCCTGGATAAGACATACTCTGGTCCGTAAAGTTAATATTTATAAACTGTTTTTTTAATTCTTTTTCACATGTGTTCTTAAATATTAGTTACTTACTTTACTTCTGTTATCTATAATATCTTATATTTTATCAGTATACTAATACTGGAAATAATAATATTTACTATTTTCTTTTACACCTAGGTTTCTATTTAGTTAGCCGAAGTAAATAAGTGCAGACAAAGCATAGTACTGCTATTCAGTGAAATTCATAATCATTGAAGTAAAATATATCTACTATTTACATTCAAATAAAGAATCATATCTACTGTTTACATTCCAATAAAAGAATCATTTAATTTATCTAAAACAATCCAACTGTGCTAGAGTACGACCTGAGTTCAGGTGTGGAAAAACACAGCTTGGAAATTTAATTTCTATCTGTTTCACTATTTACATAATCATTTCCATTTCTACTATAATCTATAATTTTACTGAACCTAACATTACTCAGTTACCTTTCATTCATAAACCCTAAACACTAACATTCATGTAATATATAAACTAAGAAGTATTTAATTGAACACAGTAAAAATAAAATAGAACTTGTTGAGGACAAGATGACAACAGCTTAAGGAGGATATACCTCCCAACCAAACTCCTAGAGAGCGCTCAGACAACGCTTCCTCAGGACCCCCGAGCTTGTTCCTAGTCTTCTTGGCTGAGAACTGGGTGGAGAATGCAACAGTAAGACCTCTGTCAGGTGACTGGTCCAATTACCTCAGTAATAAAAATCTGCTCACAACAGTATGATCTTCAGCTTAGAAGCTGGAACTAGATCAATCTCAGCAGTTATCCCCTCAAACATACTCCATACTCCCCTCCATTGAATTTATCTTGAGTAAAATTCATTCACCCTGAATGATCACTTCTCTAGAATGAGAAGCCTCAACTCTCTTCAATGGGAAATTTTATAGAGATGCCTAGGTATTCTGGGTCAGGTTTCTTTAAATGAGCCACCTGCTCTGATTCCAATTTCTCGGGGAATCATGACAACGAATATAGAGAAGTTTCCACCTGCAACAATTGGAAGTGGTTTGAGGATGCTGCCACATGTCAGTTTTCTCTCCACCCAGTCTCCTCCACCAATTGACTAGTAAACACTCTTTTAACAGCTTCCCTAAGCTGTTGTCTCCTCATTTATTTATTTATAAATAAAATATTCTGAATTTACATTAAATATTATTGACCCCACTGGGTCATCAATTACAACTTAGCATAAAATTTAACACAATGTTCCTCAAATATTATAAAATTGTTTTTGCAAATTGGGGCATGTGACACATTGGCAGGCTTGGAGCAAAATATGTTGATCCCATTCCTCTCCATTATGATAATATTAGTGCCATTAGTATGTCCAAAAATCCATTCCTTTATGACAAGACTAAGCACATACCTATTAAGTATCACTTTTAAGGGATAAGGTTACACATAGAGTGGTTAAATTAAATTTTATTCCTTATACAGAACATATTGCTGATATCTTCATTAAACCCTTACCAAAGACATAGTTTCAGCGTCTACACCAAAATCTAGGCATCATATCTTATTCTAACTAACATGTCCACTTTGATAGGGGGAGCTGTGCTATAGAATCTTCCTTGACATTGATGTCAAAGGGGAATAAGTTGTTTCTACTACAGATGATAAACAATTGGTGATTACAAGTACAACATGCATCCATAATTTGAAGGTTGCCCTCAATTCAAAAGGGGAGATTGTTGGAATTATGATAGGTATTGCAATCATATGGAAATAGATCAGATTGTGATATGGTTGTCATTGATGGAAAAACATAGAATATGATCCAAATAAGCAGAGGACTCAGATGAATATGCAAAATACTCAGAAGAATTGATGGTTTGTATAGAGATCCGACGGTCAGGATTAAACCCGCAAAGTTTGAAAGAAAATATGATGAACAGATCTGATGGTCAGGAGTGAACCCGCAAAGAAATCGACGGTTCAGAAGAAAAGAAAAAGGAAGAAAGTGGAAAGTGGAATGTGGAATATGAGAAATCAAAGTCTAAAACAATATGGGTTTCTACGACCCGGAGTCCGGCGGTGGAATGTGGAAGGCAGAAAGCGGAAGATGAGAAATCAAATTCTAAAATAATATGGGTTTTCGCAACCCGGTGTCTGCTAGTGGAATACAGAAGGCGGAATGCAGAAGGAGGAAAGCGGAAGGAAGAATGCAGAAGATGAGAAATCAAAGTCTAAAATAATATGGGTTTTCACAACTTGGTGTCCACTAGCGAAATGCGGAAGGCGGAAATCAGAAGGTGGATGACCAATATCGCAGGCAGTGCTCAACAAAGAGTGGACTCCAATTCTGTGGTGAACTTGATTTCACAGTAATTTCACGTCCATCCTTTGTGTTTATACTCTGGCTATTTCAATGAGTGAAATCATCCTCAGGTGTTGGATCTCTGCCATCTTCGATCAACGACGAATTCCAAATAGAGAAAAACTAAATTGCATTAAAATTTCGCTCCCATCTCTGCCATTATCTCACCTACTAATTGAATATGCTGAATAACTGAGGACCGTCAGATCTAGATTGACGGTGGACCTCAAATATCATAAGGATAATTTGATATAAATTTCACGCACATCAGGATTTTATTAATTCATGCTAGTTATCCCTACGAAATAACTCACAGCCGTTGATCTATTTTGGTGATTAATATCCTTAATCGATATTGATCCTAATCCCAACGATTAGTTTCATATTTTTCAACTCAACTGCCCTTTTATCCTTCGTGCTCTTTCTCTAGCGAAATTCATTTTGGCCGTAGATATTTGACACGTTTAGATCTCTACCACACGATCTACAATCGCATGGATGATTTAATTTTGGCACTGTTGGGTTGTCTCAGGCATCGAACGGTTTTGATCAGTTATGAAAATGAACAATCAGGCACACAAATAGGTGAAGGGTTCAAATATTGATAAGTACAAGAGAATGGGGGTGAAGAGAAGTGGTGTGTGGTCTCTGTAGGCAGCAGAGAGCTAGTTCATGGACCGTCGTCGATGTGGGGATTGTGAAATGAAAGACGACTCTGAGTTCCTTCTAGAATATCCAAACTAGAGACAATGAGGGGAACAAAGGTGCATAAGCAACTACAGAAGTATATCAGAACAGAGTTGGTATGCATTGTTATATCCATTTTTCTACATTTTGTAATGAACATGTTTAAATATAAGGAACAAGGGTGGTAGGGTGGTGCTAGGAAAAAACATGTTGTCTTCTCTCTATAAGTTGGAGCCTGTACAAGTGGAAGTTGGTGCTTCCATCTAGTAGTAGTTGGAGAATGTTATTTTAGTGGGTGCTAGGAAAAACATGAGGGTTGGTGCTCTTCGCAAGAAGGAATTTGTAAATAGAGGTTGCAACCTCATTTGAGTAGGTGCTCAAATAAAGATGAATATTTCTCTATCTCTATCACGTGTGTGTGATTGATGATCATCATTCCTTCTGTTATAATTGCTTCATTATCATAACTGTAAATCTGTAATCAGTAATAATGGTTTAAATATTGAAAATGGTTTAATCTTTAGAAATAACTGATTCACCCCCTTCTCAGTTATTTGAATAATTTCAACATATAGATGTGTAATTCAAATGTTCATTATAATGTTAAAAATGTACATAAAGATATTATTATCAAGTTGTTGCACTTGATCCCTATGCTTGGATCATCCTCTTCACCATGTAGGTAATGACTAGATGCACCATATTTTTCTCCGATCTAGTTAGAAAACCCAACTGTTGGTACAAGGCATATTTTCGTTTAAATGATTAGGACAAGGCATATTTCTATCATTCAATCATATGAATTATTTCCTATCACTGTCCTATTTCCTTCTCTTGTATTCACACAATATGACCCACATTTGTGTTGTTTCCACTCTGTAAATAATGAATTTATTGTTGTCATCATTATATGAATTCGTTGTCGTATCCTTGAAAACAAAATGAATAATATGCGGTAAAATATATACTATCAAGTTTAGTATACACAATTACTTTGTAGAATTTTGACAAAAGTGACTTACTCATTATCATTTAGAGTATCTCCGCTTCCTTTTTGTCCTCATCCAATTGGTTGTCCCAAACCATTGTGCCAGGTGGGTCACCGATTTTCTTGATGCACTGATTGGAATAATAGAATGAATTATATACTATGTGCCCCTCCACCATAGATCCCTCAGGTTTTTCCCTTTTTCAAAAAAACCTCTTCAATTTTTTCATGTACCTCTCTAAGAAGAAAATCCAAGGATAGTTGCAGCAAATTAAGTATGACAAACAATACTGTTATGAATATAAACAAATCAAATAAAATTCTTAACAGAGAAAACTCCTAATCCCTGATAATCATGCGTGATGTACACATGAATGCCATATAATGTAAAACAACTTTCCATTGGGATAGATCTTCATAAACTGTATACATGTATCCTTTCCCATAATTCCTTCAATTCATCGATGAATGGTTGTAGGTAGACATTCATATTCTTACCATGCCTTCTACTAGGGATTATAAGAGCCAACATAAGATGTTCATTCTTCACTGAAAACCATGGGGGGGGGGGTATTGTTATTGATCACTACCACTGGTAAAAATTAATAGTTGTTGTTTTGGAGGGAATACATGCTAACTCCATCCATGGCTACAATCAATCAAAGGATTTGTACTTCAATCTTGAATTTATATTTCGATGTATATTCTATATGATTCATGGCTATTGAATATGTTGGGATTCATGTAAATCTTGGTGAACTTCTGTGTGAGGCATGCCACCCCTGCAACAAGACTAATTCTTTGCAATGAAAGACACTTTGAATCCTTGGCATTAAATACACGTGCCTTAAAATTTAATAAGCATGGCCATGTGTTTTACCCTTGTTTTTGGATTTTTGGTACTTATCATGCGCACATTCTCGACATATCTCTTTGTTTGCATATTCAACTCTATATAGAATACAATTATTAGAACATGCATGATATAATAGATACTCAACACCTAATATTTTCAACATTTTCTTTTCCTCTTCGCAACTGCTGGGTAAAACATTATAAATAGTAATTACCTTATCTTTCAATAACCTATAGTTAGTGGGAAATATAAATGTACGCTTTCATTCAATCATTCTTAAATAAAATGTTTTTGATGTTGTTTGTGTGAAAAGAATCCTAGAAAATTAGGGGACTTAATGGTAGTTACCTCACTAGTGTTGAGAAACACGGGTCTGACATACCATACATTGCTTTCAAGTCGTACAATAATATTGTTGTCCCTAGTTGGGTTGACTTTAATCGACCATGATTAAAGAGAGGGGTGGTGGATGCAAAACCAAAATCTTTGCTTCTTTTTGTTGTATTACGCGTCTAAAGGGTAGATTAACTTTTCTTATCCACGAGTCTAAAGGGTAGAGTAACTTTTCTTGTGCATGGTTCTAAAGGGCATAGTAATTTTTCTTATCCACTCAAGGTATGCAAACATCACATATGTAGCAGGTTTCTATGAACCTTTCCTTATGAGTTATTCTAATATAATGCTTGCACACCAACTTAGTAAAATTCATCTACTGTAATAAATGACAAATTATAATGATATTTATTTGCATAAAGCATGAATTGATAATGTAGATTGAATTCTTGGTCATAGGCATGATATATTTCAGATTAAAATGATTTTCACTAGGTTCCAATATGTTATCCCTTAGGTGTTTATCTATTTCCCATAAGCATCCATATCCTTGGTGGAGTCATTGCAACATTATAAACACTGCTTCACTACCATCTTGCATCCATAGCCCCCGTGGAATTATCCGCATATCCCTTTTTAAAACTGAACATCCTTTTCCAATCCTTTTATTTTATTTTGAAATATGATTTAGAAAATAATGGATGGGGGAAGCAATGGCATTTACACACCCACTAGGAATGAATTCCTTGTTGTTGGGAATTTTGTTAATGATTTGTTGTGCCTTGCTATTTAAGTATCTTCATTTTAATTTTTGGGCCCATAGAATTTGAACTTTTCACCCTTCTCATGATCAAATATTTTATGTGTATGAGTGGATCCTACATCACATTGAATTAAATTTCCAATGGTGTAAGGAAAACCACGATACATCATTCAAAATGTTCATGGTACAACCACTCACATTACATCTCATTCTACCTCTTATCTGCAATTGGATCCTGATTCCTCTAGGTTCATAACTGAACATTACCACACAAAATTATTCGGGCCTAAATCTATGTGTATTGATAGCCTTGTGAGAGAAAGGTAGGAATATAAAACCATCAGTTGTGGTAAGGAAATCAGAGCATCATTAATCAATAGACAAACCATGCTTTAGGAAAAAGAAAAAGAAACTTTTAAATTTTCTTGGTTTACAAGGAAGTGGTAAGAAAATGAATTGCAATAATCAAAATAAACTCTGGTTCACAAAATAATCACCACTTCTATGTAGAAGATAAGTTTTTAATAATATAAAATGCTCAAAGACAAGTTTACTCAATATTTTGCAATCTCGATTGACAAAATATTTAACAAGTAAAAGTCATGCAACAAT
This sequence comes from Pseudotsuga menziesii, assembly GCA_001517045.1. Taxonomy (NCBI): domain Eukaryota; kingdom Viridiplantae; phylum Streptophyta; class Pinopsida; order Pinales; family Pinaceae; genus Pseudotsuga; species Pseudotsuga menziesii. The sequence goes on from LPNX011229968.1 coordinate 33,402, forward strand.
ATGAATAATCATGCACAAAATGTATAATATCTATAGAAAGAATCAAAGCAATTATCCTTGCGGAGTTCAAATACGGTTGTGAGGCACAATCATGTCCATGATTCACAACTTGGAAACACAAACTTGTTTATTCTATCATTCCACCAAAAATTCCTGCCATGAATTTTTAGTCTTTTTCTAGAGTAAATGCTCTTAGGATTCAAATTTGTACATATTCCCTAGGTCAGATACTAATTCAATTGGGTTCATGAAGGTTAAAAACTGTGTGCAATAGTTCAATCCAATGTTAGTGATTGGTATTTCTTTATCTATTATACTTCACCTCAGACATATTTTAACATATATGGATATGCTTGTAAGATTTAAACACGTGTAGGGAAGCAAAGCATACAAATTATTTTAAGCAAAATAGAGATTACACCATAGAATTCAAATATAAACTCAAAGATTTACCCTGGAAACCCTTAATCCAGAAATCCAACAAACCTTGGAGCCTCACCTCCTATTTTCTCATTATCATTATGAATCCTCACAATACAAAATATAGGTATTCAACAGCATCCAATACCCTAATCTGTTAACCCGAATTAGAAAATAGACTCCAATACATTAATCAGGATTAAGTTACATATTTTTAGAAAATTCCCAAGGATAGCCAATTTTTTTTTGCTTGCATCGGAAATGGCCTACTATATGTTTCCATGAAGGTGTCGACAGGTATCATCAGATGCAGCGCCGACTTGCACACATACCCTCCACACACACATGCAATGGATATAACATATACCAAACATTCTCCCACTTGTTGTTTCCTTTTCATAGAAATGAGTCATGTAGTCATAAAGTCATAGGTTCAGGGCATCAATGCCCATAGATTCTCTACACCAAGAGAGATTCTCTGTACTAAAAGACTTTTTTAATGAGTCTGCAACATTTTTCAAGGTGTAAACCTTCTCCAGTAGCACCTACTTGTCTTCAACCATATCTCTCACAAAGTGATATTGCACATTGATATGCTTTGTCTTATCATGATAAACATGGCTCTTTGCTAGGAAGATTGCACTTTGGCTATCACAAACTAACTTTTACAACTTTCTGTACAAATCCAATACCTAAACACAATCTTTGCAACTACAACTTATCTCTTACTCATCCAACTAATAGCTCCTCCAAATAGGTTAAACGCATACCCACTTGTAGATCTTCTGCGATCAATATCTTCAGCCTAGTCTGCATCAAAAATCCATGTATATTTATTATTTTGTTTGGTCTAGGTCTTCCTTGGTAGAATATTGCATAATATGTGGTGCAACACAAATATCTAAAGACCCTCTTTACAATCGTCCAATGCTCCTTTCCTGGTTTTGACATATATATGCTCAAAAATCCCACTGCATGAGCAATGTCTGGTCTATTACATACCATTGCATACATCAAAATACCAACTACACCAGCATATGGAGCTCGTGACATGTCTTCTTCTTCTTCCCGTGTCTTGGGACATTGCTCTACATATAAATTTATACCTACAGGAAGAAGAATGTTGACCGAATTACTTTCCTGCATGTTAAATCTCTGTAGTACCGTCTCAATAGATTTTCTTTGATTTAAATTGACCATCTTGTGTGCATGATCGCTTCTTATCTCCATTCCCTGAATGAAGTTTGTAGCATCGATATATTTCATATCAAATTTGGAGGACAACTTAGACTTTACCTTCTTTATAACATCTTTGTTGTTTCCAATCAGCAACATGTCATCGACATACAATACTATGTTAATGAAGTGATCACCAACTTGTTTGGAGTATACACAATTATCAACTTTGCTTATCACAAACCCCAATCCAAGTATGTATGTGTCAAAAGTTTTGTACCACATCCTTTGAGATTGCTTTAGACCATAAAGGAACTTCTTTAGTTTACATACTATCTCTTTCTTTCCTTTTACTATGAACCCTTCTGGTTGTTTCATGTATATTTATTCTTCGAGATCCGCATGTAAGAATTCTATATTCATATCCATATGCTCTACTTCAAGATCAAAAGCAACAACAATAAAATGAATAAATCTAATAGAATTTAATTTTGCAACTGGAGAAAATATTTCACCAAAATCAAGTCCCTCTACCTGAGAATATCCCTTTGCTACCAACCGGGCTTTGTACTTCTCCACTTTACCTTCTGCATTCAACTTATTTTTAAACAAGCATCGAATTTTCTTCCAGATGGTAACTTGACTAGATTCCAAGCTTCATTTTTGTCCAAGGCACCCATTTCTTCAACCATGTCCTTTTTCCAGATATCAGTATCCCCTGAATCAACAACTTCCTTCACATTTCTAGGTTCATCACCAGTAATGGAAAAAGCAAAATGAGAGCAAAAATTAAGATGGGAATACCTTTCTGGTTTCCTTCTTTCTTGAGATGATCTTCTCAAAATTGGGGTATGAGGTTCTTCTTCTTCTGATTCAACTTCTTCACCTTCTAACTCAAACTCTATTTTCTCCGGTTCCCTTTCCATTGGATTCACTTCCTATATGGGGAATTCTTTGACCTCTCTAAACACAACATGTCGATTCTAAACAATCTTCTTAGTTATAGGATTCCAAAGCTGACAACCTTTCATACCATCTTTATAGCCAATAGAGATACACTTATCAACTTTGTTATCCAACTTGCTCCTTTTCTCCTTTGGAACATGTACATAAGAATCACAACCAAAAATTTTTAGATGCTTAATAGAGGGTTTCTTACCATTGCATACCTCTTGTGGAGTTTTATCAATTAATGTTGATGTGGGTGACCAATTTATCGAGTAACATGCAGTCTCCACTGCTTTTTCCCGTAATTCTTGTCCTATCCCAACACTGCTGAGCATGTTCCTTGCCTTTTCCATCAACATCCTATTCATCCTCTCAACAACTCCATTTTGTTGAGGTGTGTATGGAGTAGTCTTCTTCATTTATTTACCACACTTCTTACATAAATCCTTGAATTCATTCCTACAAAACTCTCCACCATTATCTGTCCTCAACACCTTTATTTTATTTTATGACTGATTTTCCACAAGAGCCTTAAATTCTTTAAACTTAGCAAATACTTAAGATTTCTTTCGAAGGAAGTAGATACATGTGTTCCTTGAGAAATCATCTATAAATGAAACATAATACACATATTTTCCTAATGATGGAATGGGAACAGGTCCAAACACATCACTATGTATTAATTCTAGAGTTCTCTTTGCTCTTGTAGCACCAAATGCAAATCTTACTCAATTTTGTTTTCCATATATGCAATGTTCGTAGAAATCAAAATCCAGAGTGCAATCAGTCATACCTTCAACCATACCTTTACCTTGTAATGATCGAAGTCCCTTTTCTACGATATGCCCCAAAATTTGATGCCATAGTATTGTATTTCCTCCCGATGCAGTCATGGTTCTGTCATCTTTACCTCCTTCCTCAAGCACAACAAAACTATTACATTCATCAATGATGGTTCTTCCCAATAGTTTGTACAAAGTTCCATACATAAATCCCCTCATCAATACCATTGGTCCTAAAACCATTTTGCAACCACCATCTCCACACATAGTCTTTACACTTGCAACATCCATCTTTCCGACATATATCAAGTTTCTTGTTAGATTTGGAATGTGTAGCACTCTAGTTAGAGTTATAATCCTTCCATCCTTCAGTGTTAGCTTGAATCTACCACATCCAATGATATTGGATGGTGAATCATCTCCGAAGTACACATCTCCTCCATTGTACTTTGGATATTCATAGAAACACTCCCTATGAGGGCTCATATGACATGACGCACCGAGTCAATCAACCATATATCACGTTCTAAATGATTACCCATGGAAGCTAGGTACACATCCCATACTTCTTCTGAGGAGGTATTCACCTCTGTGGAAGGGGTATCCTCAGATCCCTTTGCTTTCTCAACATTCTTATATCTGGAATCCTTTTTATAGTGCCCAAGTTTACCACATTTCCAACACTTCCTTATTCCTTTTCCTTGGGATTTTAGATTTATATCTTCAACGAGATCCTTTTTTTTTGTTTCTCTCCTGGGGGCGACCTCTCACAGACAAGGAATTCATGCTATGATTATCCATGGTTTTCTGCCTCATCTCTTTGGATAGTAGGGATGATACTATTTCATCAAATTTTAAGGTCGCTTGGCTAACACTACCCATTTCAATAATTAGGTTGTCCCAGGAATCTAGCAAAGAACACAATAATGTGATACATTTATCTTCTTCAATGATTTTAATTCCAACAGAGGTTATCTGACTTACCAAAGTATTGTAGACATTCAAATGCTCTGTTATAGTGTCATTTTCATCCATTCTGAGGTGAACAATTTCTTTTGCAGAAAAAACTTGTTCACAAGGGATTTTGATTGATACAAACTCCCTAATTTCGCCCAAAGCTTTACCACACTATCTTCACCAGATACGTTCAAAAAAACAGAGCTCGATAAGCACAATCATATTGTACTCCTCACCCTTCTTTCTAATTTATCTGAATCATCTTGTGACGTTGCAGTGGGTTTCGTACCTAGATCCACAACAATCCACTGTTCCTGATCTATAAGAAGATCCTCCATTTTGAGCTTCCATAGCTCAAAATTATGGCCCTTAAATTTCTCTATCTCAATTCTCGAACTACTCGCCATTCTCTTTCAATGCACAAATCAACAATGCAAAGCTCCCACTGAACCTAGGTTAATAACACTCCCAAGATCTATCAATCACGTTGAACCCTCAGCAACAAAGGCTTCCCCCTGATGCCAAAATTGAGCTTTGATACCACATGTTAGTTTTAAACTTATGCATAGAAACAAAGCATACAGATTGTATTAAAAAAAATAGAGATTACACCATACCATTCACACATAAACACAGATATTTACTCTAGAAACCCTTAACTGAGAAAACCAACAAACCTTGGAGCCTCACCTCCTATTTTCTCATTTTCATTATGAATCCTCACAATACAGAATATAGGTATTTAACATCATCCAATACCCTATTTCATTAACCCAGATTATAAAATAGACTCCAATCCCTTAACTTGGATTAAGTTACATATTTTTTAGAAAATTCCCCAAAATAGCCACGTCAGTCGCAACACTGACATGCGCACATCCCCTCCGCATGCACATGCAAAGAATATAAAATATACCCAACAATGCTTATTCTAAAAACATTTATGAGATGCATATGATGGAGAATGGTAATTGAAAGACAATTAAATGGAAACATAGATTTACATTGATTCTAGGTATCTTTTCTCATTCCGTTGAACTATTCCAGCATGCGAGAGTGTAATTCAATTTTGAAATGGGACAACTCTACTTTGGAAATAGCTCATTATACTTTATTTGAATGTAGATTTGAAGCCTCTATACTTTCTTTGTATTCTACTTGGAATCACCAAAACACATGCATTTTAACATACCCAGTTTGAAGAGTGATATGGCTTGTTCTACAATAAAGAATCAAGTTGACAGTCTGAGCTGCTTGGTTAATCTCTTCTCTAACATTTCCCAAAAGATGGCAATTATTAACAAAGTTTAATCATCACTTGAAAAATTGCATATTTAGGATTTCATCATAAGTTTTGTGAAAAAATGATCCCAAAGAATGATCATATAGTCTACAAATCTTGTTATATCTTACCATATGTGGTGATGCAAACAGAGACTGATATTGGATAATGAGTTGGTTTATGAAATTTCACAACTAAGCGGTCTTAATGGAAATATTTACAAAGGATTATTGCGGGTCCATTACACATTAGAACACACTTGATCAATCAATCATATTAAGATATAGGTGAGTTATGCTTCATGTGTCAAAATATGTTCAAAGATAGAAAATAAAACATAGATCTTCCCTAAAACTTATCTAAGTTATGAAAATAAATCAAGAACTAAGTATGCTAATAGAACGAGGGAAAATGAAAAAATAACCTGTATAAATTAGTGGCCTAAAGACCAATTATAAAATTAATCCTTTTGTGGCTTAGAAATATACTTGAATATTTGTAGGGGAAATAGGTGAATTCTACTTTTGTTTTGGGTTCCAATACTTCTACAATCAAGTTAGCCAAAATTCATAGATTCCATGATCGAATTAAGCACATCAACACAAATTACCTTCCGATTTTTTATCAATAGAGGCCATGACTATTAATTTGAGGCATTGTTCCACAAGTCAACAACTTACAAACATATTCACAAAACTCTTGGAAAAGAAAAAAAGATGAGAAATTCAGAAATATGCTTGGACTCACAAAGACTCCTTAATATTAAAGGAGGAATGTTAGAAACATAATCCTATAAATTATGGTTGAATTGTAAGTATTATTATTTCATGAGTCATAAGGAAATATGAAGAGTTGTAGGAGAATAATGTGCCTTTTGGAAGATGAACCAAAGGTCACATATTGTATATTTATATTATGTTCATTGTGAATAATATTGATTCCATCATTGTTAAGTTATCCAGTCCTTCCAGTCATGAATGGTTAGATGTAATTCACAAAGTAGATTTGTGGCTCACATTCATCCATGGGGTTGATGTACCTTAGCGATAGAATAAGACCCCAAGTTCCGTTGATGATTTAGATTATTCCCACAAAATAAGATCAATGGTACATAAAAATCATTGGAGATCATGATGAAGGGAGGCCAAAATGTTAGTGTTATAATAATTGAGGTCTCACATGTGGATGGGATTTATGGTGTAAAATCATTTATGGGTTTGAGGTGAATTGATAGTAGGAAAAAATCAGTGTTGTGAATGGTCATGATTAGTCTCACTATAGAGGATTGGAAACTGACACTCAATATCATGAATGGGAAAGGCGTGAGCGAGAGGAATGCATGAATAAGTGGGAACTTTCCAATGACCTCAGATCTATAACTTATATTCACCAATAATAGTTCAAAGAATGAAATAGTTAAATGTACCACATGTGTTGTGAGTGATGTAGATTTCAATTTTTTATGAGGATCAATAGTCTAGATCCCATTGATGGGAGTGCTCCCTCCAGTGTTAAAGGTTATGACACCGTGAGTGGAAATCAATGATAGAGGTTCCATCAACCAACAAAAATCAATGGCCCACATTTAATCAATGGTATACTCATCCTTAAGGAATAAGAGGATTCCAAAGACATAAAAGTTTACTCAAGGTTCCATATAACAAAGCCTTAAATTCCAATGAGAAGATTCCATGTGTTCTATCCCACCAAAGGAAATATAAAGCTATTATCTAAATATTTCCATTAATAGAAACCTGTAAATTGAATGATCACATATCTGGGTGTTTTTTTATAATTAAAACAAAATAATTAATTTCCCTTCCCTCATTGTTGCAAAATATTAAAGGAAAATTAGAGGTCTAGTGAAAAATATAAACTATCCAATATGTCCCAATTCAACAAGAATGATATGACACTTATAGGACCATTCAATCTAGTAACCATAACCATCATCTAGGTCACAACATTTTCTCAAATGAGACATTTATCTTCCTACATAAATTTCATTGAGAACAAATTGATACCATGGCAAGAGCTAATAAAACTTCTTCGGAAAATCCTCTTCCAAGTCCTTGAGCCACCACTCCAACCTTAGTGATACTTCCTCTTCCATCCTACCTCGCTTCAGGGATAATTTCACTAGAATAGATAGACTATTCCTCCAATCTTCCATGCACTATAAACTGATAGGGGTCATTTTAAAGCTGATTTTTACAAGGTGTCAAATTAACTCCTTACTGGGCCTCTGACATTGATTAACTTGTCATCCATTTTTGGAATTCATGAGCATGTAAATGGAAAATACAACCTTGTGATTTCCTTGGTTATGTCTGTAGGTCACACCTAGGTAATATTCTCCATTACTAAAAAATACCTCTTTGTCATGCTAGAAATCCATTTCAGCACAAATACAATGTCCCATGAGATTCAAAGAACATAATGCTTTATAATGCTTGTGTTGTTGTAGTAACCATGTGAGGCATCCCCACTTAAGTCGGCTCAACAAATAAATAAATAATAATAATTAAAATGTAATTTATTATTTTAAATTGAAAAATCGACCCCAATAATTAGGCAAAGTCATCCTAGTTTAGAAAGTCACCTAGAAGCTGTATAAATAGAGGCACCTCTCCTCATTTTTGACACACAACAACTTAGCACTGCTACACAAGTTCACTTTCTATTAGATAAATTTGCTACTTCTATAAAGAGGAGTGTTTTCTGGGGTTTCTCCATGTTTGGAGAAGGTTTTCTCTTATTTCTTGGGGTTCTGCTACTCGATCTGGAAGTAATTCTATCTCTGATTGATTTATCTCTCTTGAAAGGGTGAGCTTAGGGGTGACATTATTTTGGCTATGGTTATCTAATGATCTTGGATCATCGTGGATAAATGAGCTCCACTCTTTGTTTTTCTTTTGTGCTTTGATATTCTTCTAGTGATATTGGTTTTATAGATGTCAAATTCTAACATGGTATCAGGGAGGTTCTAGAAGAAGTCATTGAAAAAATATAGGGCTCCACATTTTGGAGTGTTTTTCACCTTAGACAAACTTGCAAGGAGCATAGAGAAACTTGTCCTCCTAGGGAACATCTTTCTGTGGAGGCCAAACTCAGTTTGGTGGAACTTCTTTTTTTGACCTAATAGTATCGGGGTCAAGACCTAGGGATCCACAAATACAACCTTTCTGATATCTATTTTGGCTCGTTCTTACTTTCCTCCAACTCTCCTTGGTAGGGTGCAATTATATATGGAAGCATACTTTATATCCAAAAAATTCATTTTGGGCCTATTCTCTATCAGAATCATGAAACTAGGG
>LPNX011229968.1:42361-78890 GCA_001517045.1 Pseudotsuga menziesii
TTATGTCCATAGATATGGCAGAAAAGGAGGTATATTCAACTCACCTTGGTAGGGAGTCTCCATGTGGATTCAAATTTGTATGTCCCCACACTTCAAATTTGACCTAGGTGCTGCTAGGTTTTTTGACACAATTTTTCTGGTTGCAGTCAAGAAGATCAACATGAAGGTTGAACATAGACTTGACAAGGTTTCCAAGTCTAAGGTTCCCAATAATATTGTTTATGGGGAGATTCTAGAACAAATTAAGAATAAGGATCTCTCACGTACTTGTTGCTATAATTTCAATAAATATGGACATTATGCTAGAGAGTGTCGTAATTCAAAGAAAAGGAAGCATGAAGCCTCAATTGCATATGCGGAAGAATACTTCTCTCAGAAGAAGACAAAGAATGAGGATCGTACATATTTATTCTTCTAGAACTCCCTACGTTTAGGAGATGATATGAAGATCCAGGTGGCCATGGAACCCCAACAAGAAAATGAAGATAAGTGGACTCTCAAAGGAGTCATTGGGAGCCCATCCACAAAACAACAAAACATAATTATTTGATTTTACATGCTCTGGTATATTATATATATTGTTTTTGGATATGCTTGTATGAAAATGCATATTCTTAGAAGTTGATTAGCATGTGTTATAGTTCTTTTATTGATGTATAGTAGGCTCATGTAGTATGTGTTATGATTTATCCCGTAATGCTGCACAACATTTCCTTGAATCCTCTTGGATGACATCTCCTTCTAACATGCTTAGAGTAGTGCACACTCTTTATGGCATGTTATAATGGAGACCACAAAGCATCCAAATAATAGCCATGTGTATGTTGCACCGAAGAATTGGCTAAAATATGTGTACATACCTGGATGAACTATTGTTATTGCATGGAATAAATTTGATTATGCAATGTTGCTAACCATATGACGAGATTTGACTTTTAAGAAATGTTATGGCCTACAAAAAGAGAATGATGAAACTTGGTATGAAGGATAACTGATCCCATTGATGTGCATATGGATCAGAAGTATAAATCCTCTAGAAGCATGACTCTTAGCATGGAAAGAAGGATGAATTTTGGTTCAAAAAGTTAAGTGGACGTCATGACAATAGACAGTTAAGGACCAAGTACATATGTGGAAACACGACCCATAGGACCAAATGATATCATTTAGAGATATGGAGATTGGAAGTGGGAGGATTCTACGGATTTTGGTGTTTCTGCTACAAATGTTTGTCTCTTTAACGATTATTGAAAGTAGTTACCTTCTAGTAAGAGTCATGGTATATGGATTCCAAAGGACGAATGTTACCTAGCCAATTTCTGAGGAGACAAGGAGTTAGAAATCAATATGAGGATCTTGGCTTATTGCATATGATGGTGTGAAAACTAATGAAGTATTCCTAAGTAAAGGAAGATAACAGTTGAGATCCCAAGGAGATCGAGCATCATGACTATGACTACACTAATGTCATTGTTGTCTTCATCTAGATAAGATAGTTGAAGGATTCTTGATGCTCCTGTTTGTCACTAGGACATATACTTACATTGTATATATTGACTCCCCAGAAAGGGAGTACGATGCTCAGATGCAAAGGGAGAAGAATGCTCTAGCACATAGGGAGGATTTCAGGACACCCTGAGATGGGGTGGGAAAACCAACCTATTGATACTCTCTCTCAGGTACATGATTTCAGTGACAAAATTTATTATTTATTTTCATTTCATATATAGAATAGGGAAGGAAAAAAATATCTAGCTCGATATATTTAGTTCCTCTCCTAGCTGAAATGTGTGCAGGTTCAGGATGGGATCGTAACTCCGTGAAGGAGTGGGGATATTGGTTTTATGTTTTATCCCTCATTGATATCTCAGTATTTTCTCCCAATCACTCTAATAGGGAGTGAGGATATTGTTCCCATGATTGAATCCCTTAGTAACAGGAAAGCTTGACTTTACTCCCAGAGACTCTGTGATGGATTGGGGAGATTGGTTCAATGATTATATCCCTCATTGAGAGGGAAGGATGATTATACGTAAGCCGGTGGATTCTCCCGATCACTTTGAGAAGGGGTGAGGATATCTCTCATCCTAATATGGGATGGAGAGTTCATTGCATTCTCTTGATCACTTTGAGAAGCAGTGAGGAGATTTGTCATCCCGAGATGGGATGAAGGGGCCAATGCATGCTTCATGCATTCTATGGATCACTCTGAGAGGGAGTGAGAAGATATCCAGATATCCTGAAAGGGATGGAGAGTCTAGTGCACATTGGCACACACTAGTATATAATTTCTCTATGAAATACTTGTTGTATTCATATTCAACATGAAACAGGGTTGAATTTGTCGGAAGATGTATATGTGGTATGTGAAATAATTGTTGTCTTCACATCCATCATGAAACAAGCTTGTCTCTACCGGAAGACCTATGTAGTCCTAATTTGAACACATATGAACAATGATGATGATTTTGAACATCTGAGTTCTAGGTACACATCCAGGGACAAGTGATTCTACACCTATGAACTATGACAGTGATTCTAGGAACACCTTAGTTATAGGTAAACATTTGTGGGTGAGAATTTTGATGTGGACACCTGTGAACTATGACGATAATTATGTATGAAATTTTGAGTTCTAGGTGGACACCTGTTAGCCATGCCATGATACTTGGATCCAAAAATGGTAAGTTATGTTATGCATATCCCGATCCCAATTAGTCATGGTGCATGGATCTGTAGCTCATTGGGTGAGTCATGTCAGAATACATGGCTCCAACACTGGTAAATTATGTTATACATATCTCCGATTCCACTTAGTCATGATACTCGACTCTGTATTCCCACATGAGTATATACATAGGCAAGACCTCTGATGACTATCAGAGAGTTATCTTAGAAATGAGGTAATAGTCAAGGCCTCAAAGGACTATGTGTGACTATCCATGACTCATCTTGGGGATAGAGATATAGTCACAATGTTAGTTCTATATAAATCTGTCTTCATATATAGCATGAAAAAATGATAGCTCTGCAGGAAGATAATGGCAGAGAAATATTTTACAACACTTGCAAATTTATTGATAAGAGATATCAAAGCAGCACTAGAGAATAGAGATCATACCGAATACTGTCATAGCTTTGCCAAGTGCATAACACACTAATAACAAGCTTATTCAGTCATACAGTGAAGGTAGCAAATGGTTGCATGCCTTTTGGGCACTGTGAACACTATACACACTGTGTGCACTAATCACAGATTACCTATTGCACCTTCCTTGACTTTGTGCCAAGTTGTCACCTCGTAATTATATCCCACACTAAATATATGCGCCCTCAATTAATTAATTGGTGTTATTTTCGTCTAAATGAATGTAACCGAACTAAACTGACCTAAATGTAACGTAATTGAACTGAATGTGAACTGATTAAGTAATTCGTTGACCATTAGTTAGGAGTTTAACTGAATGTCTTTAGTGCTTCACAATAAATACCATCCACAACAACCACTTTTCATAAATCAAGGATTAGATTCCTTAATTAAATGAAATTTGTTTTCCACAACTTAGACTTTAACTGATTTCTTTGCGATTCAAGTTCACTGGAGGTCTGACATAGGCAATTCAAATCTTTACTCTATCTCTATGCTCATCTCATTTATCATTAATTAATTATGCATGGCCCATGAGTGTTTAATTAATCAATCATCTTTATCATATCATACTGAGAAGAATTGTTTCCAACCTATGATGATATGTATTACCTTGGGTCATATAGTCATATGCTAAAGTAAATCACTATAGGGGTAGCTAATCCCTAAAGGATACTTATAGCACCTGATGACCATGACTAGCCATACATCACATAGTAGATCCTCATGACTTGATACAACAGAAGTAATATGGTCTTGATACAGCACAAGACTAGTCTTAATACAACACAAGACTCATGAACTTAATACAACATTAGTTCTGGACTTGATACAACACAAGTCTTTGACCTTGATACAACACAAGGTCTTGATCTTAATACAACATAAGATTATGATCTTAATACAACATAAGATTCTGATCTTAATACAACATAAGATCACAGTACATGCATTTATCATAACCTCAACAAACTAGCTTAATACAGCACAAGATATTAACTTAATACAACATAAGTTGATGAACTTAATACAACATAAGTTCTGGACTTTATACAACACAAGTCTCACGCAGAATGGCTCTCGATGTTGTACATTTAATGCTCCCTCTCAGCGGGGGAGACATTCTATGCCATACCAAGAATATCTTGAAAGTGTCTGAACTTCGTCATATATAGAGGATTTGTCATCACATTTGCAATCTTCTCATCATTAGCTATGTATTGAAGTTTTACAATACCTTTCTGGACCATGTCTTACATGAAGTGATACTTCATTTCTATGTGTTTTGACTTGTTATGAAACACAATATTTTTGGAAATATTTATACAACTCTATTTATCACACCTGATCACCATAGGCTCTCTCTTTACATCGAACAATCCTCCAAATATATTTCTCAGCCACACCGCTTCTCTACAAGTAGTACTAGTAGCAGTGTACTTAGCCTCTGCGATGGTCTAGGAAGCTAAACCTTGCTTTCAGCTAGACCCTGAAATCATAGTAGAACCCAAGCTGAAACACTACCCTAAAGTTCTCTTCCGATCAACAATGCTATCACCCCAATCAGAATCAGTATTTCCAAGCAATAACACTCCTCCATCGGAGGCATACCTAAGTCCATAAGCAATTGCACCACATAGGTATCTCAAAATATGCTTACCTGCAACTTGGTGTATGTGTCTAGGATCAGTAATGAACTAACTCAAAAGGCTAAATTCATAGCAAATTTCTGGTCTCGAGTGTATCAGGTACATCAACGAGCCAATCAACTGTCTATATAATGTGGGGTCGACTAGATCTGATCCAGTCTCAGCCTCATGGAGTTTCGACAAATTGCAATCCATTGGAGTATTTATGGATTTACAATCTACCATCCCAAATCTGTGCAAGATCTCCACAGTGTACTTCCCTTGAGAAATAAATATCTCATCCTTCGTCTGCCAAATCTAAAGGCCTAGGAAGTAGTGCATAAGACCCAATTCTTCCATCCCAAACTCTGAGGTAAGCTCCCTCTGACACTCAACAATTAGTCTTTCCTCTCCAGTGAGGAAATATCATCCACATATAGGACTAGTACCAGAGGTTGGTTCTCCACTACTCTGAAGTACAAGTTTGAATCTGCATCACTCTTCAAGAAACCCAGTTTCTGAAGATAATATGTCTATTCTGGCATACCAAGCCTGCGGAGCTTGTTTTAACTCATACAATGCTTTCTTCAACTTGCACACATGGAACTCCTTCCCATGTATCACAAATCCCTTAGGTTGCTTAATGTAAACCTCTTCCTCAATCTCACCATTGAGGAAGGCGGTCTTCACATCCATATAGTGAAGCTTCCAACCCAATACTGATGAAAGTGAAATAATAGATCTGATAGTAGTATAACTGTCCATTAGAGAAAAAGTATCCTCATAATCAATTCCCTCTTTCTTATAAAATCCACGAGCAACAAACTTGGATTTGTACTTGTCCACACTGGCATCTACAACATGCTTTATCTTGTAAACTCATATGGAAGTTACAACTGACTTCCTCTTAGGTTTGGGAACAATATCCCAAACATCATTCTTCATAACATAATGATATTCCTTTGTCATAGCATCTTTCAATACGTGATGCCCTGCAACCTCTTCATATGATGAAGGATCTGAGTCGTTGATGTTGCTCATCAATGCAAGTTCATACTTGTTCTCCATGCTTCTCAACATCTTTCAATGCATCTCGACACCATGTCGACCTCCTCTTTGTAGGAGGTTCATCAACTAGTTCAACTGGTTCATAAATGACAGGTAGGTCTTCAAGCTCTGCTGGATTCTCCTTCTCAACATCAGAAGGGGAAGAATCATCATAATGATCCGCTTCCATATGAGTCTTGACCTCCTCTATCTCTAGATCACATTCAATATTTTTTGACCGCTTGAATGTTACCTCCTCATGGAAAGTCACATCTCAACTAACCTGAACACGTCTCTCACCAGGTACATATATTCTAAATATATTGGAGGTATCACTGTAGCCAACAAAAGTTCCCTTCTTTCTAGAAGGTTCCATCTTGGTTCTCTTTTCTTTTGGAATGTGAATATACATAGGACGTCCAAAAATACAAAGATGTGATATGTCTAGTTTCTCACGAGTGAACAGCTCTTCAAGTGTTTTCTCATCAAGAACTATATGCAAAATTCTGTTCTGTATGGACACTGATGTACTAGTAGATTATACCCACTAATAATCAAGTAGATATTGATAATGTAACATGGCTTTTGCAGCCTCACAAACAGTTCTGTTCTTTCTCTATGCAACCCCATTCTATTGAGGGTTCTAGGGATTGTTAACTGTCTACATATCCCTGCATCACTACAAAACTCATTAAAAGCATTTGATTCGAATTCTTCACCATTATTAGACCTTAGGGCATGGATATTCCTAGTTGTATGATTCTCAACTAAGGATTTATACTCTTGGAATTTACTGAAGGCTTCACTTTTGGATTTCATGAAGTAAATCTAGGCCTTATGAGAGAAATCATCAATGAATAAAACATACTAGAGATCCCCACCGAGGGATGGGGAAGACCTGGGTCCACACACATTTTAGTGCACTAAATATATTATGCCTTTATATATAGTATGGCTGGTAGGAAACTTCTTTTTAACATTCTTTCCTAAAGTACAAACTCTATAAACAATATCATGTACATAATCAAAACTAGGCATACCTTTCACCATTCGCTGCAAACCAGGGAGTGCTCTAAAGTGGAGGTTTCCAAGCCTCCTATGCCATAACTTGCATGGGATGATAGTATGATGAGTCATGGATGCAATATAATTTCCTTGGACCTTATAAATTCCTCATTCTCATACTCCAATAACAGTAGTAGTATCATTGTTCTGGTTCTTCGGACACAAGTATGCTTGATTATCAATGAAGATGACTTGAAAGCCTTTATCTTCAAGGACAAAAAAGAGAGAGTAGGTTCTTACTCAATATAGGAACATAAATAATGTCCTCCACATGTACCGTGTCTCCTGAATTCATCTTGAAGGATGTGGATCCAACTCCTTGGATTGAGTATGTGGAATTGTCTCCCAATTCTACCATGCATGCAAATTGTTTCTCTTTTCTGTTGGAGATTGCGCCCTTGTATCCTGAAATGTGCTTTGAAGCACCACCATCAATCATCCATGTATATTCTCCTATGATGAGATATCCTAACAAAGAAAAGACAAGGTAATACTCCCTCTTTGTCTCTTTCTCTTCGGGTGCACCTTCTTTGGAATTGTCTTCTACAATGGTGGAAGCATGAAATATTCCTTCTTTTCTTTTCTTCAGATGACAATCCCACATAAAGTGTCCCAGATTTTGAAAATAAAAACATTAAAGATTTTATCTGCCAAAACCTTTATTGATCTCTTTCTTCTTTTCATGGAGAGACTTCTTGGGAGCGAATGGCTTCCTCCCTTTCTTGGTTTTAGCCTTGTGATCTAGATTCTCCATATTAGTGTGCACTACTTTGTTCTTGAATGCAATCATGCCAAAGTATTTCGAATTTGGGATGCTCTTCTCTTCCATTTACCATAGAAATAAGGGTCTCCCATGAGGCGGGGATCCCATCGATGACGGTTTGAAGAATATCATCCTCATCCGTCTCCAGACCGATGCTTTCAAGTTGATCCTTCACTTGTGAAATTTTTGTGAAGAATGAGGCTACAGTCTCATCTCTTTCCATATTCATGTTGCACAACTTGTTCTTCAAATCCCTATTTTGAGTAGGGGCCTTCTTCTCATAGAGATTCATGAGTGTGTCAAGACACTCCTTTGTCGTCTTCAATGGTGTGATCACCTACATGAGGTTTTCCTTCACAGAGTTGTATATGATCCTCTTTGCCTTTGATTTATTCTTCTTGTAATTTGTTCTTCCTACATTTGTAGTAGGCTCTTCATTCATGGTGGTCACAAAGGAATCAAGATCATGCTCTTGGAGAATTTTGATCACTTTCACCTTCCATGTGTTGAAGTTTGTTGTGTCTTTAAGTTAGTCTTCCAGTATGACGGATATTGATGCCATTGCTTCAAGATATTGCTCAATGCTTCAAGATCCTGCATAAGTCTAGAATGTTTCCACAAAACTAAGCTCTTGCATGCTATTGATTTGATACAATGTCAATGTTTTTGCAAATATGAAGATACTTGAACTTTAAAAATTTTGATAAACAAATACAGTGCATGTAAGTCTAATACAACAATTCAAAAATAGAAATCATTGAATCCATAAGACACATGATGAACCTTGGAAAAACCCTCCAAATTATGAGGATGAAAAACCCAACAAACAATCCTTTGAGTATGATAGATAATGGAATATAATGATTTTACAACACTTACAGATTGCTTGATAAGAGATATCTAAGCAACACTTGAGAATATAGATCATACAGAATACTGTCATAGCCTTGGCAAGTGCATAACACTCTAATAACAAGCTTATTTAGTCATACAATGAAGGTAGCAAATGGTTGCATGCATTTTGGGAACTGTGAACACTATACACACTGTGTGCACTCATCACACATTACCTATTACACCTTCCTTGACTCGTTGCCAAGTTGTCACCTTGTAATTATCTCCCACACTAAATATATGCGCCCTCCATTAATTCACTAGTGTTAACTGCCTCTAACAGAATGTAACTGAACCGAATCCTGAACTGAATGTAACTAAACTGAACTAAATGTGAACTAATTAACTAATTTCTTGTCCATTAGTTAGGATTTTAACTGAATGTCTTTAGTGCTTCACAATAAGTGCCATCCACAACAACCACTTTGCATAAATTAAGGAGTAAATTCCTTAATTGACTGAAACTTGTTTTCCACAACATAGACTTTAAATGATGTCTTTGCAATTCGAGTTCACCGGGGGTCTGACACAAGCAATTTGAATATTTACTCTATCTGTGTGATCATCTCATTTATCATTAATTAATTTTGCATGGCCCATGATTGTTTAATTAATTAATCATCTTTATCATATCATACTCAGAAGAATTGTTTCCAACCTATGATCATATGTATTACCCTGGGTCATATAGTCATATGCTAAAGTAAATCACTCTAGGGGTAGATAATCCATTAAGAAGACTTATAGCACCTGGTGACCATGACTAACCATACATCACATAGTAGATCCTCATGACTTGATATAAAACAAGTCATATGGTCTTTATACAACACAAGACCAGCCTTGATACAACACAAGAATCATGAACTTAATACAACATATGTTCCAGACTTGATACAACACAAGTTTGTGACCTTGATACAACCAAGGTCCTGATCTTAATACAACATAAGATCCTGATCTTAATACAACATAATATCATGGTACATGCATATCTCATAACCTCAATAACCTATCTTGATACAACATAAGCTCTTAACTTGATACAACATAAGTTGATGAACTTAATACAACATAAGTTCCGGACTTGATACAACATAAGTCTCATGAAGAGGTTTATGAAATTAATACAACATAAGTGCCAGACTTTATACAACACAAGTCTCATGGAGAATGGCTCCTAATGATTTACATTTAACATGAACCACCAATCCATGTCCAACACATCCAAGTAAAAAAACACTTGCTTGCAGTGATTTTGGAAAACATATGGCTCCTTAGTTTCATCCCACATATTTATAGATTTGATAAATATTATCCCACTGAACATGAGAATTTAAATAAAAAATTAATTACATTCCATCCATCATACATTTATCAGATATACATTCCTTTATTCGAAATAATAAGCATTACCATGGCATATATCAAAATGGAGTGGAAATGGTCATTGTTTGCTCATTAAAAGTCATTTTGACAGACAACTCTTGGGAATTTCGACTTGAAACTTTTTGAGAATGAATAAAAGAGAGTATTTAACTGATTCCAATCATAAATGGACAATTAAAGGCTCTCCCAATTCGAAATCATCAGCATTGCAATGGTTCACAACAAGATAGTGGGGAAATGACACTATTTCTTCATTGTTCAACATTTTTACATGAATTCTTTTGGGTATTTCGACCTGAGATTATTATAAAAATTAAATACAGAGCATATAAATCAGAACGTAAGATAATTAGCATTATAATATTCCCCAAAGAGATCAATAGCTGACCCAAAGCGCAATCCCTCCATTGGCATGAATATGGTGTGAAAACTGGAAATAGTTGAGAGAGAGAGTGCTGCAATAGAAGAATCCACATTCTTTCCTGTAGCTTACACCTGAAAATAATAATCCATTAAATATCCATGAAATACCTGAGCAGGTTTTCCAAACACCAACCAGGATGGGAATCTTTCACCCTCGAAATTGGCTTAAGCAAGAAAACTGGTCATCCACTAGCTCTCACAATTCACAAATGACAATTTCACAAATGAGAAAAAGCTTCCTCTCATGGCTGATCCCTGTATTTTATAAAAATTATTGGTATTCTAAGGTTCAAAATCCATCCATAAACCAAATCCAAGTCGAATTGGTGTGGCTGCTCATGCTATGCCATGTGGCCTCTCTCTTCACCTTCCCTCTTCTCCCAAATTTGAGTAGGAGCCTCTTGGCCGTCTCCAACTCCCAATTTCGACCTCCAAGATGCTCTATTCAGGCTTGACATGTAAGTATGTTAGTATTTTAGCCTTCAGATCTGACTTGGGTCATAACTGTCATAGAATCTCCATCATTGGTGTCATAGCTGTCATAAATGTAAGGGGAATCTAGCCAAGTGTCCATGAAACTCCCATTTGGCTCTTCCTCTCCCATGTAAGTTACAATTCATCCCAAATTAAACCTATGAAGTATATGGACAAGTATATTAACATTATAATCCATACAAAAACATTATACTTCCCATATATTCAAATTTGCAAGAGAAAGATACCATTTAACATAGGAATTGTAGCTAGTGTGGGCCCCATAGTCTCCATGTGTCTTCATGCTTTATTGCCACTTCCATTTTCTCTTGTATTTATTTAATAAGATCAATTATTAAATATTTATCCCCTTATAATTTCTAAACATCATTTATTATCCCCCTTATTCCAAACCTCAAAGCTTCCACCCCCAACCTAGGAAACTAGTGATTTTCCTCCTTGGCAATTATTTGACTTTTAGCATCCATTTGACAACTTTCATGAATATGGAAAATGTGATTTGGCCATTGTGACCCAATGCCAAATTTGGGACATTTCAAATCCTCCCTTCCCAATATTTCTTGTCCTCAAGCAATTTCAAACATGGTTGTTGAAAAACTTGCTTTCTGTATGATTCTTTGAAGTTGCCACTAAGCTTCCCACTTTGAGTCTTTGAGATTCCATGAATATTTCAGAGAGGAACCACCATGCTTGCTGCTGCACTACTCTGATTAACATCACCTTATTAAGTGGGGAATCCATCTCCCATACTTCTTTTTTCCCAAATAATTTGAAATCAATCGGACTAAAAACTATACCAGGGTCCCATTGCTTGCATTGCACTCCAATAATTAAGAGTGCTCTCCAACACATACCATTTGAAAAGAAAATTCCTGGATCCCATTTTCCTGTATGCATTCTTCCAAACATCATGAGTGCATAATATATATCATCAAAGTATATAAAAACATAATAAGAATGTACATCAAGGAGGTGCCTCACCAATAAATCATGAAAGTGTTTATACCTCCCAATGAGTAGACTACCATTTGCCAAGTGCATACAAGCTTCAATTGACCAATCAAATCTGCTCCAATGACATAGGTGAGGATCCCATGTCTCATTATGCTGCTCCAAAGATATATAATGTGAATCAATATAATAAGCCACGGGTTCTTCATCCAAGGAGTGAATGAAGAACCTCCACCAAAATCTAAACCAAATAATGAGCAAAGAAAGCATGAAGACTTCAAGTGGATCAAAGAAGTCTCATCAGTACACCATGAATATGTATATAATCATGAAATAACAGAGGATTTTGCTTCCAATAATAATGTTCCTTAATCATATCCCTCTTCACCCAAGTGTTGGAGGAAGTTCCTCCAACATCAAATGAACCAAGTGTTGAGCAAGAAAAACCATGAGCCTTTAAGTGACTTAAATGAACATCATAGGTGCACCCATGTAGATGTGTATAATCATAATGTAAACAAGGATGTTTCTGAAAATGTAAATAATATGGTTCTCTAATAATTCCATCATCAAAAGGAGAAATAGAATTTCCATGCTCTTCATGTGGCACCATCAAAAAGAAACCTTTCACCCCTACTTCATTAGGATGACTCCTGCAAAATTTAGAAGTGTAGGATGTAGGAGAAATAACCAACTCACCCAAATTATCAGTAAGTGAAAAATTGTCATAATGTGAAGTATACATAGGGGTAGGATTATTCACCTCCCTAGAAAATGCAAAAATTTCCTCATGGGTTGGTTCCAAGGTGGTGGAATTATGCACTTCTTCAAAAATTGTGTAACCATTTTGAAGAGGCAACTCAAGTTCCTCTTCCACCATTACTAGTGATTGGATATCATCACTATAATACTCAAGAACATCAAGAACCTGCAATTTTTCATGTTTCTCATGATCCATCATGTCATGAGAATCCTCCAAGCAATCTACCTTATGAAAATCTGAAACATCGGAGGAAAAACAAGTGTCTTGCAACTTTTCAAGAAGTTGCTCATTTTGAATTGTGAGCTTATCAATAAATTCATTATTCTTCAAGTAGGATTCATGTAACCATTAAATAATCTCAATGACATTTTTTCTATCAAAAATCAAAGACATGAAATTACCTTTGATGTTGCACATTGCTCTTTGGATCTTCTTTTCATTCATCTTTAAGGACCCTTCAAGAAAATGAGGCTCTTGCAAATGAACCTCCTCATATTCTTCCTTCTTTCTTGGAACAACTTCATGAAGCTCAAGTGGTGATGGGGAACTTGATCTTATTTCTTCTTCAACTGCTACAAGGTATTCATTTTCAGGTTTAATGGAATTTTGGCTTGCAGCAACACTTTCAAAATTGATCTCTATGTCACCAACATAGAGGTGTGAGCACCCATCAATAGGTACTCCTTCATAGTTCAAGCATCCATCAGTAGATGCTCTTTGGTCCATTTCCATAGTAGAATTTGTTTTAGAATGATATTAAATAGTTTCAAGGTACTCTTCTTCCTTCTCATGTGATGTTTCCTCATCTTTTTCAAAGTCATTTGGGAGCGAATTTCGATTCTCTTCATGTAATGCCTTTTCTTCTTCACCACCCACATAAATTTGTAGCTCCTTGGTATCCTCCCTACTTGTGAATTGATTATTATTCCTTAATGAGTTATTATTTGAATTATTTTTTATAAATTCCTTCAACCAATCATTAAGGTCTTCACAATGAATAGTTTTATGTGCCAATTTGAATGCTTGCTTAACCTGCCTGGACATATCATCACCACATGGATTAATGAATTTATTCAATTCATATATACCATACATAACTTAAATATGTTCCAAGACCATGCTATGATACCATTTTAATGTCCCCTTTTTGGAATTTTATTAAAATTCCCAATTTCCCAAATTTTCACAATTTTGGCTCTTGACTAGTTTTGATGTCTAGACCTCCAAATTGACCCAAATGCTTCCAAATTTTATATGAAGGTACATGAATGATAATATAAATTAAATATAATTCTCATGTATGTTTTGTGACCTCCCAATTACTTCTGTAAACTTTTTTAATGTTCTGTTCAAAGTAGGAGTCTCTACTAGCAAATTGGGGCTCCAATTCCCCCTGGGTAAGTGCCGGAAATGGCTTCACAAATGATCCCAAAGTCACTTGAATTTATGAAAAGAGGCTGGGTATGTTGAAGGTACCTTTTAAAAGTCTCATATGCATCATGTTTCAGTTTATACAGTCTGTTATGACTCTTTCCAAAACAACTCCCAAGTCACAATTTCGACCCTTGGGGAAAATGCACCAAATCTTCTCCCAATGGAATAAAAATGAGTAAAATGGATTCCAATGCTTAAGTAATGAACATGAGACTTGAAATAAAAATTAATTAAATTCCATATATCATACATTTATCAGATATAAAATCCTCCATTCGAAATAATAAGCATTACCATGGCATATATCAAAATGGAGTGGAAATGGTCATTGTTTGCCATAAAAAGTCATTTTGACAGACAAATATTGGGAATTTCGACTTGAAACATTCTGAGAATGAATAAAATAGAATATTTAACTGGTTCCAATCATAAATGGACAATTAAAGGCTCTCCAAATTCGAAATCATCAGCATTGCAATGGTTCACAACAAGATAGTGGGGAAATGACACTATTTCTTCATTGTTCAACATGTTTACATGAATTATTTTGGGTATTTCAACCTGAGAGTCTTATAAAAATTAAATAAAGAGCATATACATCAAAACATAAGATAATTAGCATTATAATCTTCCCCAAAGAGATCAATAGCTCACCCAAAGCACAATCCCTCCATTGGCATGAATATGGTGTGAAAACTGGAAATAGTTAAGAGAGAGTGCTGAAATATAATAATCCAAATTATTTCATGTAGCTTACAATTGAAAATAAGAATCCATTAAATCTCCATGAAATACCTGAGTGGCCTTTCCAAACACCAACTAGGATGGGAATCTTTCACCCTCCAAATTGGCTTAAGCAAAAAAACTAGTTATCCACTAGCTCTCACAATTCACAAATGAGAAAAAGATTCTTCTCATGGCTAATCCATGTATTTTATTAAAATTATTGGTATTATAAGGTTCCAAATCCATCCATAAACCAAATCCAAGTCGAATTGGTGTGGCTGCTCATGCTATGCCATGTGGCCCCTCTCTTCACCTTCCCTCTTCTCCTAAATTTGAGTAGGAGCCTCTTGGCCTTCTCCAACTCCCAATTTCGACCTCCAAGATGATATATTCAGGTCTGACATGTCAGTATGTTAGTATTTCAGCCTTCATATCTGACTTGGGTCATAACTGTCATAGAATCTCCATCAATGGTGTCATAGCTATCATAAATGTAAGGGGAATCTAGCCAAGTGTCCATGAAACTCCCATTTGGCTCTTCCTCTCCCATGTACGTTAAAATTCATCAAAAATTCAACCTATGAAGTATATGGACAATTATATTAACATTATAATCCATACAAAAATATTAGACTTCCCATATATTCAAATTTGCAAGAGAAAGATACCATTTAACATAGGAATTGTAGCTAGTGTGGGCCCCATAGTCTCCATGTGTCTTCATGCTCTATTGCCACTTCCATTTTCTCTTGTATTTATTTAATAAGATAAATTATTAAATGTTTATCCCTTTATAATGTCTAAACGTCATTTATTATCCCCCTTATTCCAAATCTCAAAGCTTCCACCCCCAACCTAGGAAACTAGTGATTTTTCTCCTTGGCAATTATTTGACTTTTAGCATCCAATTGACAACTTTCATGAATATGGAAAATGTGATTTAGCCATTGTGACCCAATGCAAAATTTGGGACATTACAGAGAATGTCAGTAAATATTTCTTAAGAATAGAAGAGACTGTGAATTCTATGAAGGGTCTTGGTAAAAAGATCGATGAAGCATCCATAGTTCAAAAAAATTTAAGATCTTTGCTTGAAAGATTTAATCCCAAAGTTTCTGCAATAGAAGAATTGAGTGATGTTAAAACTTTTCCTATTGACCAAATCCTAGGTACTCTAACAACCTATGAAATGAGGATTGGTAAAGATAAATCCACCACTAGAGAAGCATCCTTTAAAGCAGAAAAGAACATTGATTCTGAAATGGATGTGACTGAGGAAAAATTTGTAAGGAGGCTAAAGAAAGGATCAAGTAAATACAAAGGAAAGATGCCCTTTAAATGTTTTAACTGTGGTAAAATAGGTCATTTTTCATCTAAATGTCCCCACAAGCAAAAGAGGCAGACTTCTGATGATGAAGAAAACTATACAGTCAATAAATACAACAAAGAGGCTAAATATAAAAAGAAAACCTTGTGTGTAAATGATGTTGATTCTTCAGAAGAAACAGACAACAATTCATCTTGTGAATATGAATTGAGTAACTTTATGCTTATGGCCATAGAATATTTTGGAAATGAATATACAAGAAGTGACCTGAATGATGAAGAAGCTATGGTTGATATGGAAGGTGACCTAGTCAATGCTTTGGAGGAGATTGACAGACTTAGACTAAAGAAGAGGAAACAAAAACAATTATTGATGCAGTATGAAAAAAATGGTAAAGAACCAAGTGAATATATTGCCGTGTTAAAATTGGAATTAGAAGAAACAAAGAAAATAGAAGATATTCTAAAACAACAATTAACAGAAGGGAAAAAGATGTGTGAACTAGTGACAGCTAGGAAAGAATTGGAGAAATTTCAAGCTCTGTATCACCAAAATATGTCAAGTATTAAAGATTCAGAAGAACTGAACAGCATTTTGGGTAAGCAAAGGTCCCCATGGTTAAAAACAGGTCTTGGCTATGAATAAGGTTCAAGCAACAAACAGTCAGAATGCGAACAAACTATGCAAACAAAACGAAATGAAATAAGTACCAGAATAAAAAATTCAGATCATAATTATCAACCAAGGATTGCTCAAAAACAAATTCAACTAAATGGAAGACAACCAAGATTCAGGTACCAATTTTTTTTCCATGGTTACTGCTATTGTTTTTCTAATTTTGGCCACAAATATGCAAACTGTGCATTTAATTTTTGAAATATGCAATCAAATAATAGTCAATTGCTGCAACATAGAACAAGACAACCATCAAGTAAACAAGAACAACATACAACTCAGTTCACAACTAAAGGAATAACCCATGATAGATATTATAAAAACTCTTTTGATCTACTGTACAATGAGCCATAATGTAATGTTTGTCATAATTTTGGACACAAGGCTTCAAACTGTCATTTGAAGGACTACAAAACAGACCCAAGAGTGAATTACTCTGCTGAAAGTGCTAAAGTTTGGAAGAAGAAAGAAAATAACAAATATGGCTTAGTGCTTTCTGTTCATAGGCAAAAAGGCCCCTAGTATATTGACAGTGGATGTTCCAAACACATGACTGGTTATAAAAGTAAGTTTATGTCTCTAAGTGAAAATAAATCAGGAAATGTAACTTTTGGAAATGATGCTCCAGGGAAAATCAAAGGAAAATGAATGGTAAAGTTGAGTAATGGCAAAGGGAAATCCCAAGATGTGTTGTTTGTATATGGACTAAAACATAATATTCTTAGTGTCAGCCAGGTTTGTGACAGAGGATGTGAAGTTGTTTTCACTTCTAAAGATTGAAAGATAAAATCTGTATCCTTAGGACAACTAGTTGCAAAAGGCATAAGAACAAAAAAAACGTCTGTCTTGAAATAAGGAAAAGAAGAATGTCATTTAAGCAAGTATGATGAAAGATGGATTTGGCATAGGAGACTTGGACATTTAAAATTTGATCATATAATCAAGCTTGTGAACAATGGGGTAGTAAAATATCTTACAAAAATATCAAAGCCATATGACTCTGTTTGTAAACCATGTCAAATGGGAAAATTGACTTGCACATAGTTTAAATCCAAGAACTTCACATCAACATACAAACCACTTCATTTAGGACATATAGATTTGTGTGGACCATCAAGAAAGGAAGGCACAAGAAGAGAAAGATATTTTATGTTAGTGATTGATGATTATTCTAGACTCAAATGGGTTTCTTTTCTAAAAGAAAAATCTGAAGCATTTGAAAAGTTCAAAATTTTCAATGCTCTGACTAAGAATCAAACAGGAAAGAGACTAAAGGAAAAAAGATCTGATAGAGGAGGAGAGTTCAGTTTAGGAGACTTCAAAGAGTTTTGTGATAAACATGGAATTAAAAGAGAATACACTATTCCAGGGACTTCACAGTAGAATGCAGTAGTTGAGAGATAGAATAGGTCAATACAATAGATGGCAAGATCAATGACGAATGAAAGGAATATTTCTCATACATACTGGGGAGAGGCAATTCACACAGCTTCCCATATTCTTAACAAAGATCACTTTAGGCCAAACAGTGATAAGCCTCCTTATGAACTATGGTTTGGAAGACCTTCTATCAAACACTTTAAAGTATTTGGAATTAAATGTTATATTGAAAATAAAGATGAACATCTTGGAAAATATGATGACATGGAAGATGAAGGTATCTTCTTAGGATATGCTGCAAATAGTAAAGGATACACTTGTTATAATATGAGGCTACATAAATTGGTTGATTGTATTGACATTAAAATCGATGAAGCCTATCCTTGTAAGAGATATTCAAATAAGTAGTGTTGAACCAAATACAGAAGATACAGTTGAAGTTAAGGAAGAACAGGTCCAAGAATCAGAAAAACAAGATTCAGAGTTAGATTATGAAAGTGCAAACATTCAAGCAGATTCAAGACAACACACAAAAACAAAACCACCTTCCAGAATCATTTAGAAGAATCATACTGGAAATCAGATAATTGGTGACAAGAATAAAGGAGTTCAGACAAGAAGGAGGTTTATTAAAGCTTCAAAAGAATCTCATATTGCTTTCCTATCTACTATGGAACCTAAGAAATTTGAAGAAGCCAATGAGGATGAATATTGGATTAAAGCCATGAATGAAGAGCTTGATCAGATTGAGAAGAATAATACTGGGGAGTTGGTTCCTAAACCTGTAGATAAAAATGTAATAGGCTCCAAGTGTGTGTTTAAAAACAAGATGAGTGAACAAGTACAAAATGTGAGGAATAAATCCCGATTGGTTTGTAAGGGGTATGCACAAGTTGAGGGACAAGATTTTGATGAAGCTTTTGCACCAGTGGCAAGATTGAAAACTATCAAAATGTTTGTTGCCTATTCCAGTCATAAGAACTTCAAAGTGTATCAGATGGATGTTAAGTCAACTTTTCTCAATGGGGATCTAGAAGAAGAAGTCTATATAAAGCAGCTTGAAGGATTCCAACTGATAGATAATATCAATGATGTCTTCAAACTGAAGAAGGATCTATATGGAATGAACCAAGCACCAAGAGCCTGTTATTATAGACTGGATAAATATCTGCAGGACAAAGGATTCAAGAAAGGTACTGTTGATAGTAATTTGTATATCAAATATGAAGGTGACAATCTATTAGTTGTTTTGGTGTATGTGGATGACATTATTTTTGGATGCACTAATGATTCTTATGTTCAGTGGTTTTCTAATTCCATGCAATCTAAGTTTGAGATGTCAATGATAGGATAATTGTCATTCTTTCTTGGTCTTCGCATTATTCATAGTTTTGAAGGTTTATTTCCCTCCCAAGAGAAGTATTTGAAGGAGATGTTGAAGAGATTTCAAGAATATCCAAAACAGAGACAATGAGGGGAACAAAGGTGCATAATCAGATCCATAAGTAGATCAGAACAGAATTGGTATGCATTGTTATATCCATTTTTCTACATATTATAATGAATGTGTTTATATATAAGGAACAAGGGAGGTAGGGTGGTGCTACGAAAAACATGTTTTCTTCTTTATACAAGTTGGAGCTTGTATAAGTGGAAGTTGGTGCTTCCATCCAGTATTAGTTGGAGAATGTTATTTTAGTGGGTGCTAAGAAAAACATGAGGGTTGGTTCTCTCCGCACGAAGGAGTTTGTAAACAGAGGTTGCAACCTCATTTGAGTAGGTGCTCAAATAAAGATGAATATTTCTCTGTCTCTATCATGTGTGTGTGATGATGATCATCATTCCTTCTACTATACTTTCTACATTATCATAACTGTAAATATGTAATCAGTAATAATGGTTTAAATATTGAAAATGGTTTCAGCTTTAGAAATAACTGAATCACCCCCCTCTCAATTATTTGAATAATTTCAACATATAGATGTTGTAATTCAAATGTTCATTATAATGTTAAAAATGTACATAACGAGATTATTATCGAGTTGTTGCACCCAATCCCTATGCTTGGATCATCCGCTGCACCATGCAAGTAATGACTAGATGCACCATATTTTTCCCCGATCTAGTCAGAAACACAACTATTGGGACAAGGCATATTTTCTTTTAAATGATTATGACAAGGCATATTTCTATCGTTCAATCATATGAATTATTTCCTACCACTGTCCTATTTCCTTCTCTTGTATTCACACAAGGTGACCCACATTTGTGTTGTTTCCACGCTGTAAATAATGAAGTTATCGATGGCATCATTATATGAATTCGTTGTCATATCCTTGAAATGAAAATGAATAATATGCAATAAAATATATATTATCAAGTTTAGTATACACAATTACTCTGTATAATTTTGACAAAAGTGACTTACTCATTATCATTTGGAGTAGCTCCACTTCCATTCATTTGGAGTATCTCCGCTTCCTTTTTTTCCTCATCGAATTTGTTGTCCCAAACCATAATGCCATGTGTGTCATTGATTTGCTTGATGTACTCACTATCATAATAGAATGAACTATATACTTTCCCCTCCACCATAGATCCCTTAGGGATTTCCCTTTTTTGAAAAAACCTCTTCAATTTTTTCATGTACCTCTCTAAGAAGAAAATCCAAGGATAGTTGCATAAAATTAACTATGACAAACAATACTGTTCCGAATATAAACAAATCAAACAAAATTCTTACCAGAGAAAACTCCTAATCCCTGATAATCATGCGTGATGTACACATGAATTCCATATAGTATAAAAAAACTTTCCATTGGGATAGATCTTCATAAACTGTATACATGTATACCTTCCCATAATTTCTTCAATTCATCGATCAATGGTTGTAGGTAGACATTCATATTCTTAACATGCCTTCTACTAGGGATTATAAGAGCCAACATAAGATGTTCATTCTTCATTGAAAACCATGGGGGGGTGGGTATTGTTATTGATCACTACCACTGCAAAAAATTAATAGTTTGCGTTTTGGAGGGAATACATGCTAACTCCATCCATGACTATGATCAATAAAAGGATTTGTACTTCAATCTTGAATTCATATGTCGATGTATATTCTATATGATTCATGGCTATTGAATATGTTGGGATTCATGTAACTCTTGGTGAACTTCTGTGTGAGGCATGCCACCCCTGCAACAATACTAATTCTTTGCAATGAAAGACACTTTGAATCCTTGGGATTAAAGACACGTGTCGTAAAATTTAATAAGCACGACCATGTGCTTTACCATTGTTTTTGGATTTCTAGTACATGTCATGCACACATTCTCGACATATCTCTTTGTTTGCATATTCATCTCTATATAGAATACAATTATTCGAACATGCATGACATGATATATACTCAACACCCAATCTTTTTCAACATTTTCTTTGCCTCTTCGCAACTGCTGGGTTAAACATTATTAATAGGAAGTACCTTATCTTCCAATAACCTGCAGTTAGTGGGAAATATAAATGTACACTTTCATCAATCATTCTTAAATAAAATGTTTTCGACGTTGTTTGTGTGACAAGAATCCTAAAAAATTATGGGAATTAATGGTTAGTTACGTCACTAGTGCTGAGAAACATGAGTTTGAGATACCATACATTGCTTTCAAGTTGTACAATAATATTGTTGTCCCTAGTTGGGTTGACTTTAATCGACCATGATCAAAGAGGTGGGTGGTGGATGTAAAACCAAAATATTTCCTTATTTTTGTTGTATTACGAGTCTAAAGGGTAGATTAACTTTTCTTATCCATTGGTCTAAAGGGTAGAGTAACTTTTCTTGTGCATGGTTCTAAAGGGCATAGTAATTTTTCTTATCCACTCAAGATATGTAAACATCACATATGTAGCAGGTTTCTATGAACCTTTCCTTATGAGTGATCTAATATAATGCTTGCACACCAACTTAGTAAAATTAATCTACTGTAATAAATGACAAATTATAATGATATTTATTGGCATAAAACATGAATTGATAATGTAGATTGAAGTCTTGGTCACAGGCATGATATATTTCAGATTAAAATGATTTTCACTAGGTTCCAATATCTTATCCCTTAGGTGTTTCTCTATTTCCCATAAGCATCCATATCCTTGGTGGAGTGATTAGACCATTATAAACACTGCTTCATTGCCATCTTGCATCCATAGCCCTTGTGGAATTATCTGCATATCCCTTTTTAAAACTGAACATCCTTTTCCAATCCTTTTCTTTTATTTTGAAATATGATTTAGAAAATAATGGATGGGGGAAGCAATGGAATTTAAACACCCACTGGGAATGAATTCCTTGTTGTTTGGAATTTTGTTAATGATTTGTTGTGCCCTGCTATTTAAGTATATTTGTTTTAATTTTTTGGCCCATAGACTTTGAAATTTTCACCCTTCTCATGATCAACTCTTTTTATGTGTATGAGTGGATCCTACATCACATTGAATTAACTTTCCAATTGTGTAAGGAAAATCATCATCCATCATTCAAAATGTTCATGGTACAACCGCTCACATTACATCTCATTGTACCTCTTATCTGTAATTGGATCCTCATTCCTCTAGGCTCATAACCAAACATTACCACACAAAATTATTCGGGCCTAACTCTATGTGTATTTCTATCCTTGGGTGAGAAAGGTAGGCATATAAAACCTTCGGTTGTAGTAAGGAAATCAGAGCATCATTAATCAATAGAAAAACCATGCTTTAGGAAAAAGAAAAAGAAACTTTTAAAGTTTCTTGGTTTATAAGGAAGTGGTAAGAAAATGAATTGCAATAATCAAAATAAACTTTTGTTTATAACAAAAATAATCACCACTTCTATGTTAGAAGATAAGTTTTTAATAATATAAAATGCTCAAAGACAAGTTTACTCAATATTTTGCAATCTCGATTGACAAAATATTTAACAAGTAAAAGTCATGCAACAATCTGAATAATCAAGCACAAAATGATTAATCTCTATAAAACGAATGAAAGCAATTATCCTTCAGAAGTTCAAAAATGCTATGAGAAACAATCATGTCCATGATTCACAACTTGGAAACACAAACTTATTTATTCTATCTTTCCACTAAAAATTCCAGCCATGAATTTTCACTCTTTTTCTAGAGTAAATGCTCTTAAGATTAAAATTTGTACATATTCCCTAGGTCCGATACTAATTCAATTGGGTTCATGAAGGTTAAAAACTGTCTGCAATAGTTTAATCCAATGTTAGTGATTGGTATTTATTTATCTATTATAATTCACCTCAGATATATTTTAACATATATGGATATGCTTTTAAGTTTTAAACATATGCAGAGAAGCAAATCATAGATATTCTTTGAAGAAAAATAGAGATTACACCATAGCATTCACACATAAACACAAAGATTTACCCTGGAAACCCTTAGTCGGGAAATCCAACAAACCTTGGAGCCTCACCTCCTATTTTCTCATTATAATTATGACCCTCAGAATACAAAATATGGGTATTCATCAGCATCCAATACCCTAATATGTTAACCCGAATTAGAAAATAGACTCCAATTCCTTAATCGGGATTAAGTTACATATTTTTAGAAAATTCCCCAAAATAGCCAATTTTTTTTTGCTTGCGTTGGAAACGGCCTAACATCTGTTTCCGTGAAGGTGCTGACATGTATTGTCAGATGCAGCGCTGACATGCACACCTGCCCTCCACACACACATGCAATGATTATAACATATACCCAATATCCTCCCACTTGTTGTTTCCTTTGCATAACAATGAGTCATGTACTCATAAAGTCATAGGTTCAAGGCATCAATGCCCATATATTCTATACACCAAGAGAAATTCTCTATACTAAAAGACTTTGTTAATGAGTTTGCAACATTTTTAAAGGTGCCAACCTTCTCCAACAACACTTTCTTGTCTTCAACCATATCTCTCACAAAGTGATATTGCACATCAATATGATTTGTCTTAACATGATAAGCATGGTTCTTTGCCAGGAATATTGCACTTTGGTTCTCACAAACTAAATTTTACAACTTTTTGTACAAACCCAATACCTGAACACAATATTTGAAACCATAAAAATTCTTTGCTTGCATGAGTGTCTGCCATGTATTCAACTTCTGTAGTTGAGAGTACAACTACAACTTATCTCTTACTCATCCAACTGATAGCTCCTTCAAATAGATTAAAGGCATACCTACTCGTAGATTTTCTTCGATCAATATCTACAACCCAGTATGCATCAACAAATCCATGTATATTTATTACTCTGTTTGGTCCAGGTCTTCCTTGGTAGCATATTGCATAATTTGTGCTACCACACAAATATCTGAAGACCCTCTTTACAGCTGTCCAATGCTCCTTTCCTAGTTTTGACATATATATGCTCAAAAGTCCCAATACATGAGCAATGTATGGTATGGTACATACCATTGCATACATCAAACTACCAACTGCACCGACATATGGAACTTGTGGCATGTCTTCTTCTTCTTCTCGTGTCTTGGGACACTGCTCTACATATAACTTTATACCTATAGGAATAGGAACCTTGACCAGCTTACTTTCCTGGATGTTAAATATCTATAGTACCGTCTCAACATATTTTCTTTGATTTAAACTGATCATCTTGTGTGCATGATCTCTTCTAATTATCTCCATTCCCAGAATGAAGTTTGCAGCATCGAGATATTTCATATCAAATTTGGAGGACAACTTACAATACTATGTTAATGAAGTGATCACCAACCTGTTTGGAGTATACACAATGATCAACTTTGCTTCTCACAAACCCCAATCCAAGTATGCATGTGTGAAAATTTTGGTACCACATCCTTAGAGATTGCTTTAGACCACAAAGGGACTTATTTAGTTTACGTACTAGCTCTTTATTTCCTTTTACTATGAACCCTTCTGGTTGTTTCATGCATATTTATTCTTCGAGATCCCCATGTAAGAACGCTATCTTCACATCCATCTGCTCTACTTCAAGATCAAAAGAAGCAACAATAGAATGAATAAATCTAATATAAGTTAATTTTGCAACTGGAGAAAATATTTCACCAAAATAATTTCCCTCTACCTGAGAATATACCTTTGCTACCAAGCAGGCTTTGTACTTCTCCACTTTACCTTCTGCATTCAACTTCTTTTTAAACAAAGATTTTCTCCCAACGACTTTTCTTCAAGCTTGTAGCTTGACTAGATTCCAAGCTTCATTCTTGTCCAAGGCATCCATTTATTCAACCATGGCCTTTTTCCAAATATCAATATCCCTTGAATCAACAAATTCCTTCACCTTTCTAGGATCATCATCAGTAATGGACAAAGAAAAATGAGAGCAAAAATTAGGATGGGAATACCTTTATGGTTGGTTTGTTTCTTGAGATGATCTCCTCAAAATTGGGGTATGAGGTTCTTCTTCTTCTGATTCAAATTATTTTGTTGAGTTAGATTCTTCACCTTCTAACTCAAAATCTATTTTCTCTGGTTCCCTTTCCATTGGATTCACTTCATGTCTGTGGAATTCTTTGACCTCTCTAAACACAACATCTCAACTCTAAACAATATTCTTAGTTATAGGATTCCAAAGCTGATAACCTTTCATACCATCTTTATAGAAATAGAGATACACTTATCAACTTTCTTATACAACTTGCTCCTTTTCTCCTTTGGAACATGTACATAAGAATCACAATCAAAATCTTTTAGATGCTTAATAGAGGGTTTCTTACTAGTCCATACCTCTTATGGAGTTTTATCAATTAATGTTGATGTGGGTGACCGATTTACCAAGTAACATGCTGTCTCCACTACTTTTTCCTATAATTCTTGTCCTATCCCAACACTGCTTAGAATTCTCCTTGCCTTTTCCATCAACGTACTATTCATCCTCTCAACAACTCCATTCTGTTGAGGTGTGTATGGTGTAGTCTTCTTCCTTGCTATACCACATGTTATCACTCAAGGAAACTCCTCTAGGTTGTAGCTCGAGGATGCCTGGTAACTTAAAATGTTTTTAGGGTTTTCTGATATGGATCAAGTCAGGTGACCTATATAACCTCCCACTCTCAAGACATGCATGAATCTCACTCAATTACAAGGCTTTTAGTTACAACTTGTTTAGTAGTTTGACAATAAGGTGCAGGGATGGAGAACTCATCAAGCTGGCAGAGTTACATACAAAACAGATGCATATAAATGGCTAAATCCTGACAAAGATGGTACTTATAAATCAAATCACATTAACTCACCAATAGGATGACAACTATTAGCTATTAATCAACTTGAAAATCACCTAAATGCACATTCAGGCATAAGTACAGTAAAGATAAAGATGATGGCTGAACAACTCATAACAAAAGAGCTTATAATTAGAATAAACAAGATGAGATGCTTGACAATAAAATAGGCTTACAAATCCCTGAAGTCAAACCTTTATTATAAAATCAATCATGGGCTTTATAGCCTTCTACACAAATGACAGATCTTGAAACTTCCATCTGTTTTCACAAAAATATTCGGAAGTGATAGTTTTTTCAGATTAGGGTTTCAAACCCTTGCTAACTATTTCTCTATCTATTGTGAATATCTGGTTCACTGAGTGACCTTTTAATAACTGAAGTGGTTGCTGATAATCACCACTATTGGTTAAGTCTGAAGTGACTTTCCTTGTTTAATCTACCAGATTTTTCTACCTTGTCGCCACGGTCGCTGATCGGAAGCTCTGTCTTCTAGCACATCGTCGCCCTAGACCGAAACACTACCACTGTTTCAGAGGTGAAATGAACTACTGTTAGAATGTTTTTTGTCATTGATCGGAGGCCTTGTTCGTTGCCTTACCGAAACTGTGGAGCTGCTTAGCTTTACCTCGCTGATCTGTAGTCCTTAGTTCTTTCGATCGCCGATGATTTTCTATTGATTGATCGAAATCCTTGTCCATTGCCTTACCGACACTGTGGAGCTGCTTGCTTCTAAACTCGCCGATCCGTAGCCCTTAGTTCTTTTGATCGCCGATGAGTTTCTATTGTCGCGGAACCTGTAGTCGGTCTGTCTCCTGCCGTTGCGGCTCCTTAGTGGACTATCTTGCTGATTTGTAGTCCTTAGTTCTTTTAATCACCAATGATTTTCTATTGATTGATCGAAACCCGTAGTCAGTCTGTCTCCCATGATTGCGGCTCCTTAGTGGAATATCTTGCTAATCTGTAGTCCTTAGTTCTTTCGATCACCAATGATTTTCTGTTGATTGATTGGAACCCGTAGTCAGTCAGTCTCCCGCCGTTGCGTCTCTTTAGTGGACTATCTTATCGATGGTTTGTGTTTTCAAGCTCCAGCACCTTATTAAGTAGTGGTTCTGATTTCCGATATGTGACTTTGGCGGCATTTTAGTGCTTTATACCACCGACAATGCGGAAACTTTCAGCTTTAATTCGCTGATCCATAGTCCTTAGTTCTTTCGATCGCCGAAGTTTTCATCTGATCGCGGAAGCCGTAGTCTGTATGTCTGTTGGTGGCTAATGAGACGTTCTGATCCTCGCCCAAGCCACCGAAGCTACAAATTTGTGAAATTTTCATAAAAAATAGAGGATTTCAAACTGTTAGTGATATTCATATCCCTCATTGCGTGAATTAAATTCTTCATACTATCGAAATAAATTATTTTGGGGGATAACATCTAGCTCCTACTTGGGGATGGGAACCTCCTAGTGAGGTCCCAAGAACCCCAGACCAAAATGCCTTTCCCTAAAAGCAACTAAGTAACTTAACACTATCCTTTATTGTTCCATTGGGCATGGAGTTTATTCTAAAAGCAAAACAACCTACTATCTACTAATTTACAATCATAAGGCCTTATAGCCTTAAATAAAATAGAGCTTCAAGAAACCCCCATTTACTGGGCCATCAAATACCTCTTCACCTTCCAAACTCTGCAATTTGAAGGTGTTATTTTTATGTACCTGGGCTATCACAAAAGGTCCAATCCACAAAGAGTCAAATTTTCCATGTTTCCCCTTGTCCTGTCTGACAGCATCCCACTTGAGGACCCAATCACCGACCTGGAAGTTGTCTGCCTTTGCTCTTTTGTCAAACATGCCCTTTATCCTATGTTGATGAGCTTCTGATTTTCCTACAACTTGCTCCCTTATTTGCTGTAATTCTACCAAATCCATCATCCTTCTTACCATACCATTTGGTTCATCCTCCTCTTCCTGAAAGAACTTTGCCACTGGAAGGATGAGCTGTATAGGAAAGATGGCCTCAGTGCCATAAACTAGTTTGAATGGAGAAGTCCCTATGGATATTTTGTCTGTTACACTATCAACCCATAAAGCAAACTTAAGCTTTGAATCCTAGCTTTTCTGATTTGTCTCTAGCAGTTTCCTGATGATTCTGACTAAGCTTTTGTTGGATGACTTAGCCAGGCCATTGCCTTGTGGGTAATAGGATGTGGAGTGCACCAGTTGAATACCCATTGATTCACACATTTTAACTAATGTCCTAGCCTTAAAGCTGGTGCATTATCAGTTACAAACCTTACTGGGAAACCAAACCTGCTGAAGTTGTTCTCATATAAAAATCTCATGATGACTTGATGAGTGGAATTTCTGGTGGGCACTGCTTCTATCCATTTGGTAAAGTAGTCAGTGGCTACTAAGATCCATTTATGCTGTCCACTGGAAGATGGATTTATTTCACCTATGAAATCCAGAGCCTATTGTTGGAAAGGCCCATTCACTATAACAGGCCTAAGGGGCAAGGATTTGAGTTGCTGCTTCCATATAAATATTTGACATTGGCCACATGCCCTTACAAAAGGGCATACATCAGCAAAGAGGACTGGCCAATAGTATCCTGCTCTTAAGATCTTGTGGGTTGTGGATTTCGAGTAGTGGTGGCCTCCACATGTACTGGAATGAAAGTGATGCATGACCTGTTATGCTTCCTCTTTATCTAGACACCTTAACAAAATTCCAAACTGATCCCTCCAGTACAACAGTTTGTCAATTATGAAAAAGGTAACAGATTTCAACTTAAGAGCTCGTGCTTGGTTAGGAGTGAGATCAGGAGAAACTTCTAATTTTTGCAAAAATTGAATGATACCTGAATACCACTCACATGAAGATATGTTCTCAGCTACTGATGGATTGTTATTATGATCTTGATTTACTTCTCTTTCCGTTGCTACCATAGTTTGCACCTTTGCTGATATGACACATGTAAAATTTATTCCCAACAGTTCACAGTTTTCTTTGGCCATGAGTTTGGCCAGACCTAATCCCCTTACCAGCTTGGTGGGTTTCACCTCTACATCAAACTCAATGAATTTGGCAATCCACTTAGATCTCTTCCCATCAATGTCAGGATGAGTCAAAACATCCTTCATAGCAGCTGAAGGGACATATGCAATGACCTTTGCATGGAGAATGTAGATTCTGAAAGTCTTCAAAGATTTTATGAGAGCATAAGCCTGCTTCTCAATTGGGTCATACTTCAGCTCTACATCTCTCAGTGTTCTACTAAAAAAAGAAATTGGATGATCAAGACCTTCATCATTCTTTTGTAATAGTACAACTGCCACTGTGTCATAAGATGCAAAAGAGAAAATGTAAAAACCCTTGGTGTAGTCGGGACTAATCAGGGTTGGGGCCTCCATGATGGATTTCTTGAAAAGAGTTTCTTGCTTGGTCAGTCCACTTTATTTCTGCATCCTTTTTAGCATGACTATTATATGCTTTACCAGCTCGGAGAAATTTGGAATAAACCTTCTGACAAAGTTTATCTTGCCTTAAAAGGACTGAATGTCTCTTTTTGACCTTGGTATTGATAGTTTTTGGATTGCTTCCACCCTCATCAGATCGATCTTTACACCTTCAGTTGAGACTATGTGGCCTAGGAGCTTTCCTTCATTGAGTGCAAACTGGGACTTCTTGGGGTTCAGTGATATTCCATACCTTCTGCACTTCAGAAATACCTTCCTTAAATGCTGCAAGTGGTCATGATGGCTTTGAGAGTAAACTGTTAAGTCATCTAAATATATCAACACAAATTTATCTTTTAGCCCTACAAAAGCTAGGTCCATAGCTCTCTGAAAAGTAGCCCCAACATTCATTAGCCCAAATGGCATTTTAGCATACATGAAGGTGCCCCAGGTGGTGGTAAAGGAAGTCTTATCTTGGTCAACTGGGTGCACAACAACTTGGTTGTATCTAGAGAATCCATCAAGGAAGGACATGAACCTGGCCCCCGAGACTTTCTGCAGTAGATGTTCCTTCTTGGGCAGTGGATATTTGTCTTTTTTGGAACACTTGTTCATGTTTCTAAAATCCACACAAAACCTGATTTCTCCATTTTTCTTTCTTACCACTACTAGATTTGCAATCCACTTGGAATACTTGAGGGGGATTATGAGCTTGGCTTTGAGGAGTTTGTGGATCTCTTTTTCAATCACTGGTAATAGAAGAGGGCTGATGGGTCTCAGCTTCTGTTTGAAAGGAATGGTGTCCTTTTCCAAAGGAATCCTGTGCTGGATGATGTTGGTGTCATATGTTTTTAGGTCACTATACTCCCATGCAAAGACATCAACAAACTCTTTTATCAAGCTGCAAAATTCAGAATTCTGTCTAGCAGTCAGCCCAGTGGATAGATTTATCAGTTTTGGATGGCTTTGGATGCCTATGTTTTGCTCTTGGATAGCAGGATCTAGCTCCCTTTTGGCAGGCTTGAAAGGGATGTCATTGTGATCAAACAGTTCTTCCAATGGTACTAGAACTCGGGGTATGTAGTTGCTAGGCAATTGGACAATATTCTGCTCAGTCACTTTATCTTTTAACTTGAGATGTTTGGATTCCTCCATGTTAAGGTTTTCCTGGTCCATGTGTATGTCAGAGAATTCATCTACTAAGTGAAGGAATTTACTAAGCTCCTCATCATTTTCAAACACCCTCCAAAATTTTTCATTGTCTGGAAGAGAGGTTCTGTACTTGACCTGAACATCATAGCTGAGCTTAGGGGGTAAAGGAGGAACAAACAGACTTGCAGAGACGGCCAGGGAATCAGCTAGGTGATTCAAAGCCCTAGGAATATATGACAGTTCAAAAAACATAAAGGAGTCTCTGAGTTTCCATACCTCGTCCCTGTAGGCCTTCAATCTGATATTTTTTGTCTGAAAAGCGTTGTTGACCTGCTGTATGATGAGGTCTGTGTCTCCAAAAATATTCATGCACATGATCCCCATCTCCTTGGCAGCTTTAACTCCTAGCAGTAAGGCTTCATATTCTGCTACATTGCTAGTGGTTTTGAAATCAAGCTTATAAGATAAGTGAATGTTTTCCTTAGATGGGGAAATCAATACTACACCCATGCTTGCTGAGATTTGAGCACTAACCCCATCAAAATACATGGTCCAGATCGCTGTCGTGACTTCTTCAGGCTGTTGACGGGTGGGCTCAGTGAGTTGAACTGATGTCTGTTGATTATCATCTATTTGCAAAATGCAAGACCCGAAATCGATGTCTACTGCATAGATGGGGTGATTCACTGAGTGTCTCTCCTTGTTGATAATGTATGCTAGCTGATTTTCCCTGTATAGCCTCTTAGTCTCCCCTCCAAACATGGGAATGGTGGCATATGTGAGATCGGTCTGAAGGGTGCTTCCTAGTCTTTTGCTCCATGACCGAGGCAGCAAGAGGCCGAATTTTGGAGGAATATCGGCCACTACAATGTCCATCATTATGCTTTTTGAAGGTAGCTACGTTAAGTTTACAGCAAGGTCTTTGATGAGGCCCAAGCACTTGAACTTCCTGGAGTCAAAGGAGAATAAATCATGGTAGGGCTTGGTGAAGCTGAGGCCAATCTCAT
The DNA here is from genome assembly GCA_001517045.1 of Pseudotsuga menziesii. Taxonomy (NCBI): domain Eukaryota; kingdom Viridiplantae; phylum Streptophyta; class Pinopsida; order Pinales; family Pinaceae; genus Pseudotsuga; species Pseudotsuga menziesii. The sequence goes on from LPNX011229968.1 coordinate 74,370, forward strand.
CCATCACAACCTTTGGCATTAGGTTATGAGAGGCTCTTGAATCTAGTAGACAGTTATGGAGGATTTTATCATGGATGTTCAAGGATATATAGAATGGTGGGTAGAAGTCCTTTAGGTCTTCGATCATGGGGCCCAGGGTTACAATGAGATTGTCATCTTGCAGTTTCACAAAGTTAGTGTCAATGTGCACCTTGGGCTGAGGGGAATTCATAATGGAAATTTTGAATGCATCATTCTTCATTAGTTCAATTAAAGGGAAAGGGATTTTCAATTTTTGAATTTTAGACTCGAGATTGAAGGAATAATGCAGCCTATCTGGAAACCTTACCTCATGAGCTGTAGGTTTGAGTTGGACTTGATCAAGTGTGGTAGAAGGTAATGGTTTATGCAATGCTTTGGACGGGACAACCAATTTCTTTGGAAAAACAACAACCTTTCTAGTTGGTGCAGCAGGCTGCTTGATAGGTACATCACTCTTCTTGAGGGGAGCAACCAACCTAGACCTCAGTTGGTAACCTCCCTGAACATTAGCCTGATAGACAGCCTCTTCAATGATCTGCTCATCAATCAGGGCTTCCTCATATTCTGCCCGTGTTAGAAAATAATAGTCCACCTCATCCTCCATGCAGCGAATATTATCTTCAGCTTCTTCTTCTTCTTCAATGAATTCTAGCTCTTCTTCTAATACAACATTTTGAAATGGATCTCTTATCCTCTAATATTTCCCTTGATTTCTCTCCCTTCTGAGAATCTAAACTGGGGGGTTTCCTCTTCTATAAGGAACAAAATTTGGGTTTCGAGGAGCAAAGTCGCTTGGCCCTTTACCCCTCATCGGTAGATGTCCTTGGTCCTTCAATTTAGACATTTCAGCAGTCAGGTTATCTAATATTTTGGTCATTTTTTCAATATTGTTCTCTGATGCCAAAGCCTCACTATAGTCTGTTGGCTGCTTTTTCCTGTCTATCTTCCCTTTAACCTTCTGAGATGCCAGAATGTTTGACTCTACTTCTAGGGAAACATCCTGCATGAGTGATAAGGAAACAAACCTCCTTTCTTTGAGAAGTAAGAAGAAGTCAGAGCCAAAGGCATTTGCATAAGTTATCCTAGCTAAGGTATCAGTGAGCTTAATTTCGATAGGGATCTTGCTGTACATATTGTTGAATCTCTTGGTAAAGTTGGAGACAGACTCCCCATTTTCTCTTTTCAGGTTGCTGAATTCTGTGATATAGTAGAGGTGGTCGCTCCTTTCTCCTCAATGCTTTAGGAAAATGTCATCTAGGGCCTCTATGCCTTCCACTGACCCAATAGGCAGTTCCTTAAACCACTTTTTGGATTGGCCATCTAGGCTTTGCACAAAAACCCTGGTCCATACATCTTCTTGTTCTATGTTAATATTTCTAGCATAGCTATAAAAAGCCTCTAGATGTTCTTCAGTAGTGAAATCCCCTTCCCCTATAAACTTGGGCATATACTTGAGATAATCCCAAGTAGGCATGGCTGCGAGAGGATTTGGAAAAATTAGGTGTGCATACCTAGCTACCAGGATCCATTCCATCTTGGTCAATTGAGGGGTGGCCATATTGGAAATGGGTATGGACAGGGTTGTGGAAGGCAGCACTGATGAATATACTTGTTGAGAAGACGGTAGTATAATTATCCCAGTGGAGTCACCAGGGATTGGATCTTCACAAGCAGTAGTGCTTGAAGATTCCCAACCCCTAGATTTTTATGATGTATCTAAAAATTGCTGGGAATTAAGAGTTTCAGCAGAAGAAATAATAGCAGAAAGATTTCTTGAAATACCTGATGTAGCTTTTTGTGCAGCACTGCTGGTCTGTCTTAGTAAAGCCTTAGATTTCCTCAAAATTTCTTTTGGATTTGAAATGGGTGTTATTGGTGGCCCCTTTGGGTTTGCTCTGGTACTTGGTATTCTTGAAGCCACCTTATATCATGGAGTCACCAGATAGATGATTACAACCACAATAATGTCCAAGCTTTGTCTATCATCAAAGCATGGATCTATGTCGTCTCCCAGTGAACCTGAGCTTCAATCTCCTCTCCCCGACAATGGTGCCAATTTATTATCACTCTAGGAAACTCCTCTAGGTTGTAGCTCGAGGATGCCTCGTAACTTAATTTTTTTTTAGGGTTTTCTAATAAGGATCAAGTAAGGTGACCTATATAACCTCCCACTCTCAAGACATGCATGAAGCTCACTTAATTACAAGGCTTTTAGTTACAACTTGTTCAGTAGTTTGACAATAAGGTGCAAGGATGGAGAACTCATCAAGCTGGCAGAATTACATACAAAACAGATGCATATAAATGGCTAAATCATGACAAGGATGGTACTTATAAATCAAATCACATTAACTCACCAATAGGATGACAACTATTAGTTATTAATCAACTTGAAAATCACCTAAATGCACATTCATGCATAAGTATAGTAAAGATAAAGATGATGGCTGAACAACTCATAACAAAAGAGCTTATAATTAGAATAAACAAGATGAAATGCTTGAAAATATAATAGGCTTACAAATCCCTGAAGTCGAACCTTTATTATAAAATCAATCATGGGCTTTATAGCCTTCTACAAAAATGACAGATCTTGAAACTTCCATCTGTTTTCACAAAAATATTCGGAAGTGATAGTTTTTTTCAGATTACGGTTTCAAACCCTTGCTAACTATTTGTCTATCTATTGTGAAGATCTAGTTCACTGAGCAAACTTTTAATAACTGAAGTGGTTGCTGATAATCACCACTGTTGGTTCAGTCTGAAGTGACTTTCCTTGTTTAATCCGCCATATTTTTCTACCTTCTCGCCGCGGTCGCTGATCGAAAGCTCTATCTTCTAGCACATCGGCGCCCTAGACTGAACACTGCCGCTATTTTGGAGGTGAAATGAACTAGTTTTATCGTTGTCGAAATTATTTTTGTCATTGATCGGAGGCCTTATCCGTTGCCTTACCGACACTGCGGAGTTGCTTAGCTTTACCTCATCGATATGTAGTCCTTAGTTCTTCCGATCGTCGATGATTTTCTATTGATTGATCGGAAGCCTTATCCGTTGCCTTATCAACACTGTGGAGCTGCTTGGTTCTAAACTCGTCGATCCGTAGCCCTTAGTTCTTCCGATCGTCGATGAGTTTCTAGTGTCGCGGAACCCATTGTCGGTCTGTCTCCCGCCGTTGTGGCTCCTTAGTGGACTATCTTTCCGATCTATAGTCTTAGTTCTTCTGATCTCCAATGATTTTCTATTGATTGATCAAACCTGTAGTCAGTCTATCTCTCACTGTTGTGGCTCCTTATTGGACTATCTTGCCGATTTGTAGTCCTTATTTCTTCCGATTGCCGATGATTTTCTAATTATTGATCGAGACCCGTAGTCAATCTGTCTCCCGCCATTACGGCTCCTTAATGGACTATATTATCTATGGTTAGTGTTTTCAAGCTATGACGCCTTATTAAGTAGCGGTTCCAATTTTTGATACGTGACTTTGGAGGCATTTTAGTGCTTTATATCGCCGACACTGCAGAAAATTTCAGCTTTACTTCGTCGATCCGTAGTCCTTAGTTCTTCCGATCGCCGAAGTTTTCATTTGATCGCAGAAGCCGCAGTCTGTATGTATGTTGTTGGCTAATGAGATGTTCTGATCCTCGCCCAAGCCACCAAAGCTACAACTTTGTGAAATTTTCATCAGAAATAGAGGCTTTCAAACTGTTAGTGATATTCATATCCCTCATTGCGTGAATTAAATTCTTCATACTATTGAAATAAATTATTTTTGGAGATAACACCACACTTCTTACAATAATCCTTGAATTCATTCCTACGTAACTCTCCACCATTATCTGTCCTCAACACCTTTATTTTCACACATAGTCTTGGCTATGAATAAGGTTCAAGCAACAAATAGTCATAATGCAAATAAACTGTGCAAACAAAAGGAAATGAAACAAGAACCATAATCATAAATTCAGATCAGAATTATAACCAAGGATTTCTCAGAAACAAAGTCAACTAAAGGGAAGACGACCAAGATTCAAGTACCAAAGTTTTTTCCATGGTTATTGTTATTGTTGTTCTAATTTTGGCCACAAAGCTGCAAACTGTGCATTTAATTTTGGAAATATGCAATCAAATAATAGTCAATTGCTGCGACATAGAACAAGACAATCAACAAGTAAACAAGAACAACATACAACTCAGTTCACAACTAAAGGAATAACCCATGATAGATATTACAAGTCTTTTGATCTACTGTACAATGAGCCAGAATGTTATGTTTGTTATAATTTTGGACACAAGGCTTCAAACTGTCATCTGAAGGACTACAAAACAGACCCAAGAGTGAATTACTCTGCTGAAAGTGCTAAAGTTTGGAAGAAGAAAGAGAATAACAAATGTGGCTTAGTGCTTTCTGTTCAAAGGAAAAAAGTCCCTTGGTATATTGACAATGGATGTTCCAAACACATGACTGGTGATAAAAGTAAGTTTCTATCTCTAAGTGAA
>LPNX011229968.1:78973-94476 GCA_001517045.1 Pseudotsuga menziesii
CATAAATTCACCGCCCCTTCATAGAATGAGCGGGGATTCTCATAGTTCATGTTTTTGTTATGTTTATTCACAATTGTTTATACTATATAACAGGTTATATCAACACTCTATTCTTCCTGAGTTGGGCTGCATACAATATTTTTCTTACTGGTATTATTCCCAAACATATAACAATATTTTTCTTTTGCCCTCGGATGGTGAATGTGCTACTAAAATCTCGGATTCCTACCTGCCACTATTTTATTCATGCCTTTTACACGGCTTGGATTGGTATGATCATCTGTATGACTGTGTGTAAAAGTCCTTTTGACTGGTGACGAACTATATATTATGGTCACGAAGCATATGCTCTTATTTTTTTTGAAATACACTTTTAAGTGTATCAACAGAAGGTAATTTTGTTTGAAGAAATAAAGTTACGCTTTTTTTCCAAGGGAAAAAGAAGTGAAAATAAATAAGGAAATGTAACTTTTGGAAATGATGCTCTAGGGAAAATCAAAGGAAAAGGAATGGTAAAGTTGAGTAATGGCAAAGGAAAATCCCAATATGTGTTGTTTGTATATGGACCAAAACATAATATTCTTAGTGTCAGTCAAGTTTGTGACAACGGATGTGAAGTTTTTTTCACTTCTAAAGATTGCAAGATAAAATCTGTACCCTCAGGACAGTTGGTTGCAAAAGGCATAAGAACAGAAAACAATGTCTATGTCTTGAAAGAAGGAAAAGAAGAATGTCATCTATGCAAGTATGATGAAAGATGGATTTGGCATAGGAGACTTGGACATTTAAACTTTGGTCATATAATCAAGCTTGTGAACAATGGGGCAGTAAAAGATCTTCCAAAAATATCAAAGCCATATGACTCTGTTTTAAACCATGTCAAATGGGAAAATTGACTCGCACACAGTTTAAATCCAAGAACTTCACATCAACAGACAAACCACTTCAGTTAGTACATATGGATTTGTGTGGACCATCAAGAGAGGAAGGAACAATAAGAGAAAGATATGTTATGTTATTCATTGATGATTATTCTAGACTCAAATGGGTTGCTTTTGTGAAATAAAAATATGAAGCCTTTGAAAAGTTAAAAACTTTCAAGGCTCTGACTGAGAATCAAACAGGAAAGAGACTGAAGGTAATAAGATCTGATAGAGGAGGAGAGTTCAGTTCAGGAGACTTCAAAGAGTTTTGTGATAAACATGGAATTAAAAGAGAATACACTATTCCAGGGACACCACGACAGAATGGAGTAGTTGAGAGATAGAATAGGCCAGTACAACAGATGGCAAGATCAATGATGAATGAAGGGAATATTTCTTAGACATATTGGGTAGAGGAAATTCACACAACTGCCCATATTCTTAACAAATATCACTTAAGGCCAAACAATGATAAGACTCCTTATGAACTATGGTTTGGAAGACCTGCTTCTATAAAACGCTTTAAAGTCTTTGGAAGTAAATGTTATATTAAAAATAACGATGAACATATTGGCAAATATGATGACATGGTTGATGAAGGTATCTTCTTAGGATATGCTGCAAATAGTAAATGATACACTTGTTATAATATGAGGCTGCATAAATTGGTTTATTGTATTGACATTAAAATCGATGAGGGCATGAAGAAAGAAGATTTTGGCTCCAAGAACATTTCAAATTTTTTCTTGACTATGGGTTCCTCTCTGCTCTAGAACGACATGCTCTGCTTGTTTTGTAGGTCGTCCATGCCTGGTCGGTCATGTTGCTACTGGTTCTTCTTGTCTAATTGATTTGCTAGTGAAATAATTTGCTTCACGTTCCTCCCTCGTTGGAGGAAATTGCTTGTGTGAGAAGAGTTTCATCTAAGAGACGACTGGCCCTCTGTTGGAGATCGTTATGGGAGATCCTTCACTGGGGGTTGGCTGTAGTTCTATCAGACTCTGTCTATGTTGACCTAGCATATTGATTGGCTTGCAAGATCCTAGTTACACTGCTACACTGCTTCAGTGATTGAGGACTTTCTGCATTTCTAAGGACTGGTTTGTATTTTGGATCTTGTCTAGGAATAACCCTTTTAATTTTTGGCTGGGATATGTCCATCATATTCTTGTTGTCATAGCTTCCAGGATTTTTGGTCTGATCTATGGATCCTAGAGAGCCCCCCCCTCCACTTCCCCCAGATCTTGAATCTTTTAAGCATCCTATTTCCTCTTATGGGAAGAGGAAGGGATCCCCATTGACACAGACCTTCATAAATAAAACTGAAATTCCATCTGTTGACCTACCAATAGACCGTGCTCATCAGACTGCATTGAATCTTATGGAGCAAGGGATCATCGGGAAATTTACAGGCCTTTGGCCCTCCCTGAAGGCCATCGAAGGATGGGTCCAGAGAAATTGGAGGCCATTGGTCTCAAAAGGTATTCACAATCACTTTGTTGGCAGAGGGTATTACATCCTTGTGTTTGATTCTACTAAAGACTGAGACCTCATATTCCGTAATGGACCATATTTTACGGGTCCTCAGGGCCTTTATCTGAATAAATGGACGCTGGATTTTGACCCCACTCAGGATGTCCCTTCAACCGCCCTGGTTTGGGTAAGGCTCCCTCATCTTCCCCTTCATTGCTAGAATTCAAAATCGTTAGAATCTATTGGAAACACACTTGGAAAGTACATTGACAGGGAAGAGAGGAAAGACCAATACTCATGTGCTTGAATTTCCATGGAAGTTGACTTAGAGATAGGGCTTCCAGAGGAAATTAAGCTAAATGTTGCTGAATGGTCTTATGTTTAGGAGCTCGATTATGAGCAGATACCTTTCAAATGATGACATTGCTATGGTTATGGTCATTTTGCTCGCAATTTTAAGAAAAAATTAGAGGTAGAAATGGAAAATGAAAAAGGCTAATCAATGGACTCAAGTACAGAAATCAACCATCAATAATCAGGTTAATAAATCGAAAGGTAGAGGATGTAATGTTGGAAAAGGCAATGAGAAAAAATCCTTAATCCCTCAGGATTTTGGTTAGGCTTCTACCTCCTCAAATCCCTTTGTGGTCTTAAGCTCAGCTGAGGATAACTCAATTGTCCTAGAAGAAGGTGAAGTGCAGGCCTGAGAAGAGCAAATTGAAGAGGGAGAAGTACATCTAGTCTCTGTGGAAAATTCTGAACCTGTACTTCTAGAAATACCAATGCTAGAATCAATTATGCAAGAAACTCCAATGGAATACTCAATCATGCTAGAACCTCTTAATTCTCCTGTAGGAGACACCTCTCCTCCCTTCTATGCGGATATTTTAAAGAAGAAATTGGTAGAGTCTTTAGGATCCTCAGGAGAAGATGAGCATTTTACCAAAAATGTAGGAAGGAAGTATCGAAAGGAGATTCAAGAAGAAGAAGCTGAGCACTTAAATATGCAGGGAAGACAGTTTACATTAGAAATGTCTTATGGCAGAAATAAGAGGAACAAACCCCCAAAGGGAGGACAAACTCCCTCTACCTCAGGTAAATAATGCATATTACTTCATGGAACTTTAGGGGCTTGGGGAATCCAAATAAGGCAGAAGCAGTGAAAGACTTGTTGAGAATGGAACCTTCAAATATACTTTTATTACAAGAGACCAAGATTTCTGAAGATGCACTGCTTTTATTGAGTAAAACTAAGTGGAAAAAGAATTCTGGAATGGATGTCAGTGCAAGGGGTACTTCAGGAGGACTAGCAACATTATGGTCTGAGGAAGTCTTTTTGTTGAAAGAGTCATATGCATCCCAAAATTGGATCTTTACATATCTTCAACATATCCCTAGAAAGACCTCCTTGGCTCCCTTTAACCTATATGTACATGTAAATCTTATTGAAAAGAAGAACTGCTGGATTACACTGTCACAATTTATTGAAATTCACTCTCCTATCAATATTATTGTGGCCGAAGATCTTAACATTATTATTAATCCAGAGGAAAAAAAGGAGGCGTTCAAGGCAAGGACCATTTTCATGAGCTCGTTGAGAATTTTATTCATTCCTAGGATCTGCTATATTTCAAACCCAAGAAAGGGTGATTTACATGGTCTAATAATAGAACTGAGGCTACTAGCATTCTAGCTCATCTAGACAGATTTTTGGTACAAAGTTCACTGTTGGTTGGTAACTCTCTAATCTCTTCTAAAATTCTTCATAAATTAACCTCTGACCATCATCCAATCGCTCTGATTATCGAAGAGGAGGAAAATATAGGCCCAATCCCATTGAGATTTAGTCCTCCCTGGATCAAGAAGGATGGATTTTGGGAAACGATGATTTGTGCCTGGTCTCAATTGGTCGATGGCTCTCCCAGTTATGTATGGGAAAATAAGCTTAAGCGCCTCAAATTTGCATTGAAAATTTGGATTAAAAACTAGTTTCGATTCCTTTCAGTCATAGGAAAGAGTCTATTCAGGCCTTAGAAGGGATTCAGTTCAATATGGAGGAATCATAAATCATTAAACCGCTGCTGGTGAAAGAGAATTCTAGGCTCTGGTCTGGATGGCTTCTCCATCCACTTCTATAGAGCGTGTTGGAAAAAGCCTCTAGTCTGGATGGCTTCTCCATCCACTTCTATAGAGCGTGTTGGAATATTATCAAATCAGATCTTTCCAGAATGATCTTTTCTTTCCTCAAAAAATACAAAGTTGGAGGAGGATCTAACTCTACCTTCCTGGATCTAATTCCTAAGGAGATAAATCCAGAAACCTTCGATAGATTTAGACCAATTTCACTCTGCAATTCCTCTAATAAAATTCTAGCCAAACTCCTAGCAAACAGACTCAAGACTTTGTTGGGGATGTTAATCTCTCCTCTCTAGGGGGGATTTGTCAAAGTAAGACACCTTATTGACAATGTGATACAAGTTCAAGAAGCTGTGCATTCCAGCTACCAACGAAAGGATAAAGGAATGATCATCAAACTTGACATGAAAAACGCCTTTGATAGAGTAAATATGAATTTCCTCTATCAAATTATTCATTCATTTGGATTCAGTGGCGAATTGGTTAGATTGATTAAAGCCTACAAAGATAGGCTTTGGATTGTGCCTCTAGTTAATGGGAGGCCAACATATTTCTTCCAAGCCACTAGACGACTTCGCCAAGGATTCCCATTGTCTCCATTCCTTTATATATTGATGGTCGAATATTTAAGCAGGAAACTCTATGCTGAAATGGTTGTAGGTGTTATTCTAGGTATAAAGGTAGTTAGAGGTGTGGATTCTATCAATCATGCCCTTTTCACTAATGATTCTCTTCTTCTTGGAGGGGCTTCAGTTGTTATAGCTCGGGTTTTTAATGAAGTTCTGCAGAATTTCTGCCAAAGTTTAGGAGCATTGATCAATAAAAGAAAGAGTGTTGTTTTTGGATGGAATGTTGATTAGCTAACAATGAAACAAATTGCTTGTACATTGGGTTTTCCTGGCTTTGAAAAGTGGGATAAGATCAATTATTTGGGACTCCCGTTAACCTTGGGACCCTGCCCTCCCTTGCTTTGGATGGAAGTAATCAGTAAAATAAAAGCAAAAATACTCTCATGGGGCAGATATTTGTTAACTATGGATGGTAAGCCAGTTCTTATAAAGGAGGTTCTTTTAGATCTTCCTATATTCCAATCCTCATAGATCGTAGTGCCCAAATTCATCACTGCCCAAATTTCCAAACTTCTTTGGGACTTTCTCTTGAACGGTGGAAAAGGTAATCAGAATAAGTTGCATTTGGTTGGGTGGGAAACTATTCAAAAACCTATTTCAAAAGGTGGGTTTCAAATTAGAGACCCCGTATTGGATAATCTAGCTCTAGGGAGAAAAATTATCTAGAAAATGATTGCAGAAAAAAAAAACACCCAGTGAACAAGATTCTTCGGAGGAAATATCTCAAGGGATGTTCAATAAGAAGTTTACAATAAGCTAATACTCTCCCTGGCACTGCAATATGGAACTTGTGCAGAAAAGGAATTGACCATATTCATCATCAGATTTACAGAATCCCTAGCAATGGGATGAAAATCTTACTATGGGAAGACAACATTCTAGGAAATCCTCCTCTTTGAACTTTAAATCAGTTAAGTGAGATTAAATCTTGGTTAAAAAATAAAGGTCTTCTCAGGCTTACCGATATCTTCCTTTGGGATGGTAATGGAAATTGGGTTGGCTGGGTTTTTTTGGAGATTCCAAAGCCACTTCACCAGCAACAAAAATCATTGATTACAGCTCTCTCAGGCATGGCACCTATCCATCGATTATCTAAGGATAGATGGGGCTGGGGTCCTACTGGAAATTACTCAACATCTCTTGGGTTTTCTGCCTTACAACCTTCTCAACCTTCATTTTTATCCCCAACTATTTGGAAGTCCGTCTAGTCCTCATTTAGCCTTCCAAAGGTTAATTTCTTTACATGGCTTCTCTTGCACAATAAGGCATTGATAGGAGATAATCTCTCCAAACATGGCTTTCACGGACCATTTAGATGCAGTTTTTGTTTTACAGTAGCAGAAACAACATATCACATATTTCTCAATTTTTATTTCTCCCAAATGATTTGGAATTTGGTTCTTGAGGGATTGACGATGGCTGCTCTTTCTCAATCAGCAATCGTTCCTTTATATGCTTCCTGGAATGATCAAATTTCTGTATTGAAGGGGACAAATGCAAAATGTAAAAAACTCTGGCAAACAATTCCCAAATCAATTTGGTGGATAATATGGCTTGCTCGAAACGATTACATTTTTAATGGAATCCCTGCCTCTCCCAAAGACACAACAAGCAAAGTGAAACGATGGATTTTGGAATCTACTAGCAAATTGAAAAACATTTCCACGATGTCTTCAGATTTTGTAGTATGGCTGGGAATTTCTCCTACTGTGATTGGGAGAAATGTATCTTTTCTTAAACCAATTCAGCCTTCTCCCTGGCGGATCAGGTTTAGTGCTGATAATTTTCTTATGTGGTGGAAGAGATCTGGTATTGATACTATTTTTTTTGATGGCACATCCAAAGGTAACCTAGGAATTTCTAGTGTCAATGGGATGGTATTTTCTCCAGACTGTTAAAGCCATATCTCCTTTAGTTGGGGTCTTGGAGTTAGCTCTAATAATCAGGCCGAGAGCTATAGCCTTCTAAAAGCCTGTTAGATTGGAAAAGAAATGGGATTTCAGTTAGTTCCAATTTTTGGGGACTCTAAGATCCTGATCAAAATGATAAATTACGAAGAACAGTTTTTCAACCCTTCCTTGAATAAAACTCTGCAGCTTATCCAAAACATTTTGAGTGATTTTGAAAGGGTGTCCTCTTTCCATATATTGCAAGAGTTAGACAATCATGCTGACTTGCTAGCGAATAAAGCATGCCAAACTCCTCTTGGAAATCTTAGTCTCAATGGAGAATCAAGTTCATTTTAGCCACTCCCTTGAGAGTATTTCAGAAATCAGTCCTACAAACTGGAAAGCTCCTTAAGCTTAAAAAGATTTATAATTCTTTGCTTCTAGATCTATATCTTCTGGTGTTTTTGTAAATGGTTGATTCGTTCTCTTTTTGGCCAATTCACACCTGAATCATTTCTTAAATAAAAAAAAAAAAAAATCTAACCGTTTTAGTTAAAAAAAATCGATGAAGGAATCCCTGTAAAATATATTCAAATAAGCAATGTTGAACCAAATACAAAAGATACAGTTGAAGTTAAGGAAGAACATGTCTAGGAACTAGAAAAAGAAGATTCAGAGTTAGATGATGAAAGTGCAAACATTCAGGCAGATTCAAGACAACAGATAGAAACAAAACCACCTTCCAGAATTGTTCAGAAGAATCATCCTGAAAATCAGATAATTGGTGACAAGAATAAAGGAGTTCAGACAAGAAGGAAGTTGATTAAAGCTTTAGAACAATCTCATATTGCTTTCCTATCTATGGCGAAACCTAAGAATTTTGAAGAAGCCAGTGAGGATAAAGATTGGATTAAATCCATGAATGAAGAGCTCGATCAGATTGAGAAGAATAATACTTGGGAGTTGGTTCCTAGACCTGCAGATAAAAATGTAATATCCTCCAAGTGGGTGTTTAAAAACAAGATGAATGAAAAAGGACAAATGTTGAGGAATAAATCTTGATTGGTCTATAAGGGGTATGCATAAGTTGAGGGACATGATTTTGATGAATCTTTTACACCAGTGGAAAGATTGGAAACTATCAGAATGTTTCTTTCCTATTCCAATCATAAGAACTTCAAAGTGTATAAGATGGATGTTAATTCAACTTTTCTCAATGGAGATCTAGAAGAAAAAGTCTATATAGAGAAACGTGAAGGATTCTAATTGACAGACAATCCTAACAATGTTTGCAAATTGAAGAAGGCTCTATATGGATTGAAACAGGAACCAAGATCCTGTTATTATAGATTGGATAAATATCTACAGGACAAAGGATTCAAGAAAGGTATTGTTGACAATAACTTGTATATCAAATCTGAAGGTGATAATCTATTAGTTGTTTTGGTGTATGTGGATGACATTATTTTTGGATGCACTAATGATTCTTCTGTTCAGTGGTTTGCTAATGCCGCACAATCTGAGTTTGAGATGTCAATGATAGGAGAATTGTCATTTTTTCTTGGTCTTTGCATTATTCAGAGTTTTGAAGGTTTATTTCTCTCCCAAGAGAAGTATTTGAAGGAGATATTGAAGAGATTTCAAATGGAAGATTCGTCATCAGTTAGTACACCTATGGTTGTTGGTTGTAAACTTAGCAAGGATGATGTCTCACTCGATGTTGATCAAAGAACATATCGGTTAATGATAGGAAGTCTCTTATACATTACAACATCTCATCTTGATATAATGCAAGTTGTTGGAATGGTAGGAAAATTTCAGTATGCTCCTAGGAAAAATCGTTTGGTGGATGTTAAGAGGATATTTAAATATTTGAAGGGAACAATGACTCATGGTCTTTGGTATCCTAGAAATCAGAGTCTTCAGTTAACTACATATTCATATACTGATTAGGAAAATTGTTTGGATGGAAGAAAGAGCACAAGTGGAGGTGCATTATTCTTGGGTGATTCTTTAGTTGCATAGCTGAGTAAGAAGTAAGGATTGATATCTTTATCCACTATAGAAGCTGAATACATTGCTACTGCCAACTATTGTACACAAATACTTTGGATTATCCAGACATTGTGTAATAACCCAAAATTTCATAAAAATTTAAATTTTTTAAAGTGACATAAAATGTCTTACATCCCAGTTTAGTAACGGCTAGCGGTTAGCGGAAAATGAAACAATTTAACAAATTTTAAGGATTAGTTTAAAATACAGAAAAACTAATACAACTTTAATTTTCATAAGTTATATAAAAATGACTTGCATTTAGTTGCTGCTAGCTGTACTGATGATTTACTTTTGTCAAGTAGGTGAGAAACCATGTTTGAAATCGAGGCTTACTTAGCATTCTGCTAACTCAAATGGACTGCTGGTTCTTACTGGTTCAGCAGGTAAGCGTATGATCAAGTAGAAGTTTATTTTGAATTATGTCGAGAAGTACTTCTTTAGCATGATAAGATGCTAGTATATAAATTGATTATTAAGATGCAAGACTCCGATGAGGTAAAGTAAATTCCTTCGTTATTTTGGATCTATGACAGTATTTATATTCAAGCCATAATGACTTTTATCCTTAACATAATTTATGCTATTTACAAGAATGAGTTCTTCTAAGGTATTCTTTCTGTCGTAAAGATTATAGTACCTAGTCAATTATAGATTCTTACAGTGAGCATAGAGCTCATGATCTTGGCATAATTACTTCTACTGTTTCATGATATTACTGCTATTGTCATGTTTAATACTCAAGTGTACTGCTCTTTATGTATGAACATACTCCTATGTTTTTCAAAGGCAAAGTTTACAATTATGATTATCTTCTTGCATAGCTAGTAGATAAGCTGTGTATACAGTATTGAGTTTATAACCACGATGCAATTGTTATTGTAATGTTACAATACTATATTGAGTTATAATTTACAATACTAGGCTATAAAAAAAATACTAACTTGTAACCTAAGGTAGTTTCACTACCTAACAACTACTATCATATGGTCGAAACTAAAGGTAGAATATATTATAAGTTTTGTTCCTATAATATACTAGTTCCAATGCATAGTATAAATAATAGCATGATTGACATTGTAAGCACTCATATGAACTATCCAAATGATCGATGGCAAAGTTAAAATGATGAGCAATCATATGAAATGTTATATTATGGTTGATAAGGTTATTTGTATTATTGGAAAATGTTATGCACTTTTATAATATAGTGAATATCATGGGTTGTATTATTGGCAATGATAAGTTTTATAATCTAAAATGCAACGCAGACTTTAGAACTTGACCCACACTTGGTTAAATTTCTGGAAGGGCATGTGGACGAGCCTCCTCCATGCATTGGTTGACTTATAATGACGAAACCCTACCCCTTTGCATTTTGCTCCGAGGGTTTATCTTCCTGCAGGTTGCACTATGAGACTCCTTACGGCCATGAGAGGCCTACTCTTCCTTAAACTTTGGCACTAAAGCTTGCATTACTGTGCAAGTGGTTTATGGTTTCGTGGTTGGTATTTTCAGTTTCTTTTGAGAATTACAGAAAACATAGCGTGAGTGGTTTAAACTTCTTCACTTGGCTCGAACCCTGTAAAAGGTTTTACCCTTGTGTCTGTCCGTTCTTTGCCTTGGCATCGTGGAGTTTGAGACTGTCTCTTGCTGCCTCTGTCGCAGAGTTGGATTAAGGGTATTTTCTTGCTTCTCGGTTTTGTGCATTAGAGTTGAATGGCCGTAACTTCTCAGCTCTGATTTCTTCTTGCTCACAGGTAAAATTTTAATCTCTACTCGAAATTCCTTTTGTCAAATTATTTACTAAGTTAGGGTTTAGTAAATTATTATTCAGAGTTTTAAAGATTGTTTGATTTATAAACTTGCAGGCTCACACTGACAACTCTCGACTTTGTGTGGAATACAACTCATGCTTCAATTAACTTCGTGGGCTTCCAATTGGTAAGCCCTAGTCTCGTCGTGGGTTCTCCCTGCTTGCAAATTGGGTTGTTGGTTGAAGATTCCTGTGGTTGAAAACATGGCTTCGAACTCTCTGCTGGTTATGATATTTATTTTTTTGTTTTTTTATCCATGTTTTTATTTTAAAACCCTTGCGATACTTCGCTGGGTAGCACAAGCTTTTGAAGCTATGATGTATATGTGGTTTTCGTGAAACAGTTTCAGCCTTATGGCTTAATGATGTAATAATGTTGTTAAGTTTATAAAAACCTCCTCTCTGCTCAGAGATGCTTATGTAATCTGTGTCTCGTTTGCTTTAGTTTTCCTATTTGAACTTCAAGAAAATGAAGACCGTGAACTGGGTTTTTACCTATCCTGTCAATAATGTATTTTATTTACGGTTAATATAAAAGACTTAAGTATATTTAATTTAAAGAAAGAAGATTGTGGAACAGTCTAGTTGTAAAGTTCGTGGGGTTTTTACTTTTACAGTCAGTAATGTAACTTGTTATAGTTTAATACAATGACTTTTATGTATTTGGTTTTAATAGCAGGTTTGAGTTTCAACCCTTTGATTCTTACATGCTATGAGGCTACCTTTGATTAAGGATTTTATATTGCAAATGGTTTATAATTACTGGTTTACTTTGTTCATTAATTACATAAGTATTGTTTTATTAATACTGTGTATTTATAATTTTTTTTTAAAGCACTGTTTAAAATATATTGTTTATTTCTAGAACTCGACTTTTTAAGGGTAAAAGAAATACTGTAAAACCCTACAGTTTATAAAATCCTTATTTCTGCTTCTGCTTATAGTATTTTTGCCTCTGTTTTTGAAACATAGAATAATGAAAGATGAAGTGACTTATAGTTATAAGTTTGATACTAGCTTGTTACAATAAGAAATCCTAAGTAATTTTGACAGTTTGACTTCTAGTTTTTAGTTAAGAAAATACTTAGGTTTTTAGTGTAGCAATACTCAAAACTAAGGTAATATCGACTTTCAGTAATTTTTGTAAATTAAAGGATTATAAAGAATCCTTAGGTCCTGGATAAGACATACTCTGGTCCGTAAAGTTAATATTTATAAATTGTTTTTTTAATTCTTTTTCACATGTGTTCTTAAATATTAGTTACTTACTTTACTTCTGTTATCTATAATATCTTATATTTTATCAGTATACTAATACTGGAAATAATAATATTTACTATTTTCTTTTACACCTAGGTTTCTATTTAGTTAGCCGAAGTAAATAAGTGCAGACAAAGCATAGTACTGCTATTCAGTGAAATTCATAATCATTGAAGTAAAATATATCTACTATTTACATTCAAATAAAGAATCATATCTACTGTTTACATTCCAATAAAAGAATCATTTAATTTATCTAAAACAATCCAACTGTGCTAGAGTACGACCTGAGTTCAGGTGTGGAAAAACACAGCTTGGAAATTTAATTTCTATCTGTTTCACTATTTACATAATCATTTCCATTTCTACTATAATCTATAATTTTACTGAACCTAACATTACTCAGTTACCTTTCATTCATAAACCCTAAACACTAACATTCCTGTAATAGATAAACTAAGAAGTATTTAACTGAAGACAGTAAAAATAAAATAGAACCTGTTGAGGACAAGATGACAACAGCTTAAGGAGGATATTCCTACCAACCAAACTCCCAGAGAGCGCTCAGACAACGCTTCCTCGGGACCACCGAGATTGTTCCTAGTCTTCTTGGCTGAGAACTGGGTGGAGAATGCAAGAGTAAGACCTCTGTCACCTGACTGGTCCAATTACCTCAGTAATAAAAATCTTCTCACAGCAGTATGATCTTCAGCTTAGAAGCTGCAACTAGATCAATCTCAGCAGTTATCCCCTCAAACACACTCCATACTCCCCTCCATTGAATTTATCTTGAGTAAAATTCATTCACCCTGAATGATCACTTCTCTAGAATGAGAAGCCTCAACTCTCTTCAATGGGAAATTTTATAGAGATGCCTAGGTCTTCTGGGTCAGGTTTCTTTAAATGAGCCACCTGCTCTGATTCCACTTTCTTGGGGAATCATGACCACGAATATAGAGAAGTTTCCACCTGCAACAATTGGAAGTGGTTTGAGGATGCTGCCACATGTCAGTTTTCTCTCCACCCAGTCTCCTCCACCAATTGACTAGTAAACACTCTTTTAACAGCTTCCCTAAGCTGTTGTCTCCTCATTTATTTATTTATAAATAAAATATTCTGAATTTACATTAAATATTCTTGACCCCACTGGGTCATCAATTACAACTTAGCATAAAATTTAACACAATGTTCCTCAAATATTATAAAATTGTTTTTACAAACTGGGGCATGTGACACATTGGCAGGCTTGGAGAAAAATATGTTGATCCCATTCCTCTCCATTATGATAATACTAGTGCCATTAGTATGTCCAAAAATCCAGTCCTTTATGACAAGAATAAGCACATACCTATTAAGTATCACTTTTAAGGGATAAGGTTACACATAGAGTGGTTAAATTAAATTTTATTCCTTATACAGAACATATTGCTGATATCTTCATTAAACCCTTACCAAAGACACAGTTTCAGCGTCTACACCAAAATCTAGGCATCATATCTTATTCTAACTAACATGTCCACTTTGATAGGGGGAGCTGTGCTATAGAATCTTCCTTGACATTGATGTCAAAGGGGAATAAGTTGTTTCTGCTACAGATGATAAACAATTGGTGATTACAAGTACAACATGCATCCATAATTTGAAGGTTGCCCTCAATTCCAAAGGGGAGATTGTTGGAATTATGATAGGTATTGCAATCATATGGAAATAGATCAGATTGTGATATGGTTGTCATTGATGGAAAAACATAGAATATGATCCAAATAAGAAGAGGACTCATATGAATAAGAAAAAGACTCAGAAGAATTGATGGTTTGTATAGAGATCCGACGGTCAGGATTAAACCCGCAAAGTTTGAAAGAAAATCTGATGAACAGATCTGACGGTCAGGAGTGAACCCGCAAAGAAATCGACGGTTCAGAAGAAAAGAGAAAGGCAGAAAGTGGAATGTGGAATATGAGAAATCAAAGTCTAAAACAATATGGGTTTCTACGACCCGGAGTCTGGCAGTGGAATGTGGAAGGCGGAAAGCGGAAGATGAGAAATCAAATTGTAAAATAATATGGGTTTTCGCAACACTGTGTCTGCCAGTGGAATACAGAAGGTAGAATGCAGAAGGAGGAAAGCGGAAGGCAGAATGCAGAAGATGAGAAATCAAAGTCTAAAATAATATGGGTTTTCACAACTTGGTGTCCACTAGAGGAATGCGGAAGGCGGAAATCAGAAGGTGGATGACCAATATCGCAGGCAGTGCTCAACAAAGAGCGGACTCCAATTCTGTGGTGAGCTCGATTTCACAGTAATTTCATGTCCAGCCTCTGTGTTTATACTCCGGCTATTTCAATGAGTGAAATCATCCTTAGGTGTTGGATCTCTGCCAACTTCGATCAACGACGAATTCCAAATAGAGAAAAACTAAATTGCATTAAAATTTCGCTCCCATCTCCGCCATTATCTCACCTACTAATTGAATATGCTGAATAATTGAGGACCGTCAGATCTATATTGACGGTGGACCTCAAATATTATAAGGATAATTTGATATAAATTTCACGCACATCAGGATTTTATTAATTCATGCTAGTTCTCCCTACGAAATAACTCACAGCCGTTGATCTATTTTGGTGATTAATATCCTTCATCGATATTGATCCTAATCCCAATGATTAGTTTCATATTTTTCAACTCAACCGCCCTTTTATCCTCCATGCTCTTTCTCTAGCGAAATTCATTTTGGCCGTAGATATTTGACACGTTCAGATCTCTACCACACGATCTACCATCGCATGGATGATTTAATTTTGGCACTGTTGGGTTGTCTCAGGCATGGAACGGTTTTGATCAGTTATGAAAATGAACAATCAGGAATACAAATAGGTGAAGGGTTCAAATATTGATAAGTACAAGAGAATGGGGGTGAAGAGAAGTGGTGTGTGGTCTCTGTAGGCAGCAGAGAGCTAGTTCATGGACCGTCGTCGATGTGGGGATTGTGAAATGAAAGACGACTCTGAGTTCCTTCTAGAATATCCAAACTAGAGACAATGAGGGGAACAAAGGTGCATAAGCAACTACAGAAGTATATCAGAACAGAGTTGGTATGCATTGTTATATCCATTTTTCTACATTTTGTAATGAACATGTTTAAATATAAGGAACAAGGGTGGTAGGGTGGTGCTAGGAAAAAACATGTTGTCTTCTCTCTATAAGTTGGAGCCTGTACAAGTGGAAGTTGGTGCTTCCATCTAGTAGTAGTTGGAGAATGTTATTTTAGTGGGTGCTAGGAAAAACATGAGGGTTGGTGCTCTTCGCAAGAAGGAATTTG
>LPNX011229968.1:94548-127379 GCA_001517045.1 Pseudotsuga menziesii
TAAACAGAGGTTGCAACCTCATTTGAGTAGGTGCTCAAATAAAGATGAATATTTCTCTATCTCTATCACGTGTGTGTGATTGATGATCATCATTCCTTCTGTTATACTTGCTGCATTATCATAACTGTAAATCTGTAATCAGTAATAATGGTTTAAATATTGAAAATGGTTTAATCTTTAGAAATAACTGATTCACCCCCTTCTCAGTTATTTGAATAATTTCAACATATAGATGTGTAATTCAAATGTTCATTATAATGTTAAAAATGTACATAAAGATATTATTATCAAGTTGTTGCACTTGATCCCTATGCTTGGATCATCCTCTTCACCATGTAGGTAATGACTAGATGCACCATATTTTTCTCCGATCTAGTTAGAAAACCCAACTGTTGGTACAAGGCATATGTTCCTTTAAACGATTAGGACAAGGCATATTTCTATTGTTCAATCATATGAATTATTTCCTATCACTGTCCTATTTCCTTCTCTTGTATTCACACAAGATGACCCACATTTGTGTTGTTTCCACTCTGTAAATAATGAATTTATTGTTGTCATCATTATATGAATTCGTTGTCGTATCCTTGAAAACAAAATGAATAATATGTGATAAAATATATACTATCAAGTTTAGTATACACAATAACTTTGTAGAATTTTGACAAAAGTGACTTACTCATTATCATTTAGAGTATCTCCGCTTCCTTTTTGTCCTCATCCAATTGGTTGTCCCAAACCATTGCGCCAGGTGTGTCACCGATTTTCTTGATGCACTGATTGGAATAATAGAATGAATTATATACTATGTGCCCCTCCAACATAGATCCCTCAGGTTTTTCCCTTTTTCAAAAAAACCTCTTCAATTTTTTCATGTACCTCTCTAAGAAGAAAATCCAAGGATAATTGCAGCAAATTAAGTATGACAAACAATACTGTTATGAATATAAACAAATCAAACAAAATTCTTAACAGAGAAAACTCCTAATCCTTGATAATCATGCGTGATGTACACATGAATGCCATATAATGTAAAACAACTTTCCATTGGGATAGATCTTCATAAACTGTATACATGTATCCTTTCCCATAATTCCTTCAATTCATCGATGAATGGTTGTAGGTAGACATTCATATTCTTACCATGCCTTCTACTAGGGATTATAAGAGCCAACATAAGATGTTCATTCTTCACTGAAAACCATGGGGCGGGGGGTATTGTTATTGATCACTACCACTGGTAAAAATTAATAGTTGTTGTTTTGGAGGGAATACATGCTAACTCCATCCATGTCTACGATCAATCAAAGGATTTGTACTTCAATCTTGAATTTATATTTCGATGTATATTCTATATGATTCATGGCTATTGAATATGTTGGGATTCATGTAACTCTTGGTGAAATTCTGTGTGAGGCATGCCACCCCTGCAACAAGGCTAATTCTTTGCAATGAAAGACACTTTGAATCCTTGGCATTAAAGACACGTGCCTTAAAATTTAATAAGCATGGCCATGTGTTTTACCCTTGTTTTTGGATTTTTGGTACTTATCATGCACACATTCTCGACATATCTCTTTGTTTGCATATTCAACTCTATATAGAATACAATTATTAGAACATGCATGATATAATACATACTCAACACCTAATCTTTTCAACATTTTCTTTTCCTCTTCGCAACTGCTGGGTAAAACATTATAAATAGGAATTACCTTATCTTTCAATAACCTGTAGTTAGTGGGAAATATAAATGTACACTTTCATCAATCATTCTTAAATAAAATGTTTTTGATGTTGTTTGTGTGAAAAGAATCCTAAAAAATTAGGGGACTTAATGGTAGTTACCTCACTAGTGTTGAGAAACACGAGTCTGACATACCATACATTGCTTTCAAGTCGTACAATAATATTGTTGTCCCTAGTTGGGTTGACTTTAATCGACCATGATTAAAGAGAGGGGCGGTGGATGCAAAACCAAAATCTTTGCTTCTTTTTGTTGTATTACGCGTCTAAAGGGTAGATTAACTTTTCTTATCCATGAGTCTAAAGGGTAGAGTAACTTTTCTTGTGCATGGTTCTAAAGGGCATAGTAATTTTTCTTATCCACTCAAGGTATGTAAACATCACATATGTAGCAGGTTTCTATGAACCTTTCCTTATGAGTGATTCTAATATAATGCTTGCACACCAACTTAGTAAAATTCATCTACTGTAATAAATGACAAATTATAATGATATTTATTTGCATAAAGCATGAATTGATAATATAGATTGAATTCTTGGTCATAGGCATGATATATTTCAGATTAAAATGATTTTCACTAGGTTCCAATATGTTATCCCTTAGGTGTTTCTCTATTTCCCATAAGCATCCATATCCTTGGTGGAGTCATTGCAACATTATAAACACTGCTTCACTACCATCTTGCATCCATAGCCCCCGTGGAATTATCCGCATATCCCCTTTTAAAACTGAACATCCTTTTCCAATCCTTTTCTTTTATTTTGAAATATGATTTAGAAAATAATGGATGGGGGAAGCAATGGCATTTACACACCCACTAGGAATGAATTCCTTGTTGTTGGGAATTTTGTTAATGATTTGTTGTGCCTTGCTATTTAAGTATCTTCATTTTAATTTTTTGGCCCATAGAATTTGAACTTTTCACCCTTCTCATGATCAAATATTTTATGTGTATGAGTGGATCCTACATCACATTGAATTACATTTCCAATGGTGTAAGGAAAACCACGATACATCTTTCAAAATGTTTATGGTACAACCACTCACATTACATCTCATTGTACCTCTTATCTGCAATTGGATCCTCATTCCTCTAGGTTCATAACTGAACATTACCACACAAAATTATTCGGGCCTAAATATATGTGTATTGCTAGCCTTGTGAGAGAAAGGTAGGAATATAAAACCATCAGTTGTGGTAAGGAAATCAGAGCATCATTAATCAATAGACAAACCATGCTTTAGGAAAAAGAAAAAGAAACTTTTAAATTTTCTTGGTTTACAAGGAAGTGGTAAGAAAATGAATTGCAATAATAAAAAAAACTCTGGTTTACAAAATAATCACCACTTCTATGTAGAAGATAAGTTTTTAATAATATAAAATGCTCAAAGACAAGTTTACTCAATATTTTGCAATCTTGATTGACAAAATATTTAACAAGTAAAAGTCATGCAACAATATGAATAATCATGCACAAAATGTATAATCTCTATAAAAAGAATCAAAGCAATTATCCTTGAGGAGTTCAAATACGGTTGTGAGGCACAATAATGTCCATGATTCACAACTTGGAAACAAAAACTTGTTTATTCTATCATTCCACCAAAAATTCCTGCCATGAATTTTTAGTCTTTTTCTAGAGTAAATGCTCTTAGGATTCAAATTTGTACATATTCCCTAGGTCAGATACTAATTCAATTGGGTTCATGAAGGTTAAAAACTGTGTGCAATAGTTCAATCCAATGTTAGTGATTGGTATTTCTTTATCTATTATACTTCACCTCAGACATATTTTAACATATATGGATATGCTTGTAAGATTTAAACACGTGTAGGGAAGCAAAGCATACAAATTATTTTAAGCAAAATAGAGATTACACCATAGAATTCAAACATAAACTCAAAGATTTACCTTGGAAACCCTTAATCCAGAAATCCAACAAACCTTGGAGCCTCACCTCCTATTTTCTCATTATCATTATGAATCGTCACAATACAGAATATAGGTATTCAACAGCATCCAATACCCTAATCTGTTAACCCAGATTAGAAAATAGACTCCAATACCTTAATCGGGATTAAGTTACATATTTTTAGAAAATTCCCAAAGATAGCCAAATTTTTTTTGCTTGCATCGGAAATGGCCTACTATATTTTTCCGTGAAGGTGCCGACATGTATCATCAGATGCAGCGCCGAATTGCACACCTACCCTCCACACACACATGCAATGAATATAACATATACCCAACATTCTCCCACTTGTTGTTTCCTTTTCATAGAAATGAGTCATGTAGTCATAAAGTCATAGGTTCATGGCATCAATGCCCATAGATTCTCTACACCAAGAGAGATTCTCTGTACTAAAAGACTTTGTTAATGAGTCTGCAACATTTTTCAAGGTGTAAACCTTCTCCAGTAGCACCTACTTGTCTTCAACCATATCTCTCACAAAGTGATATTGCACATCGATATGCTTTGTCTTATCATGATAAACATGGTTCTTTGCTAGGAAGATTACACTTTGGCTATCACAAACTAACTTTTACAACTTTCTGTACAAATCCAATACCTGAACATAATCTTTGCAACCATACAAATTATTTGCTTGCGTGAGTGGATGCCATGTATTCAACTGTTGTAGTTGAGAGTGCAACTACAACTTATCTCTTACTCATCCAACTAATAGCTCCTCCAAATAGGTTAAACTCATACCCACTTGTAGATCTTCTGCGATCAATATCTCCAGCCTAGTCTGCATCAACAAATCCATGTATATTTATTATTTTGTTTGGTCTAGGTCTTCCTTGGTAGAATATTGGATAATATGTGGTGCAACACAAATATCTGAAGACCCTCTTTACAACCGTCCAATGCTCCTTTCCTGGTTTTGACATATATATACTCAAAAATCCCACTGCATGAGCAATGTCTGGTCTAGTACATACCATTGCATACATCAAAATAACAACTACACCAGCATATGGAGCTTGTGACATGTCTTCTTCTTCTTCCCGTGTCTTGGGACATTGCTCTACATATAACTTTATACCTACAGGAACAAGAACGTTGACCGGATTACTTTCCTGCATGTTAAATCTCTGTAGTACCGTCTCAACAGATTTTCTTTGATTTAAATTGATCATCTTGTGTGCATGATCTCTTCTTATCTCCATTCCCTGAATGAAGTCTGTAGCATCGATATATTTCATATCAAATTTGGAGGACAACTTAGACTTTACCTTCTTTATAACATCTTTGTTGTTTCCAATCAGCAACATGTCATCGACATACAATACTATGTTAATGAAGTGATCACCAACTTGTTTGGAGTATACGCAATTATCAACTTTGCTTCTCACAAACCCCAATCCAAGTATGTATGTGTCAAAATTTTTGTACCACATCCTTTGAGATTGCTTTAGACCATAAAGGGACTTCTTTAGTTTACATACTATCTCTTTCTTTCCTTTCACTATGAACCCTTCTGGTTGTTTCATGTATATTTATTCTTCGAGATCCGCATGTAAGAATTCTATATTCATATCCATATGCTCTACTTCAAGATCAAAAGCAACAACAATAAAATGAATAAATCTAATAGAATTTAATTTTGCAACTGGAGAAAATATTTCACCAAAATCAATTCCCTCTACCTGAGAATATCCCTTTGCTACCAAGTGGGCTTTGTACTTCTCCACTTTACCTTCTGCATTCAACTTATTTTTAAACAAGCATCGAATTTTCTTCCAGCTGGTAACTTGACTAGATTCCAAGCTTCATTTTTGTCCAAGGCACCCATTTCTTCAACCATGTCCTTTTTCCAGATATTAGTATCCCCTGAATCAACAACTTCCTTCACATTTCTAGGTTCATCATCAGTAATGGAAAAAGAAAAATGAGAGCAAAAATTAAGATGGGAATACCTTTCTGGTTTCCTTCTTTCTTGAGATGATCTTCTCAAAATTGGGGTATGAGGTTCTTCTTCTTCTGATTCAACTTCTTCTGTTGAGCTAGATTCTTCACCTTCTAACTCAAACTCTATTTTCTCCGGTTCCCTTTCCATTGGATTCACTTCCTGTCTGGGGAATTCTTTGACCTCTCTAAACACAACATGTCGATTCTAAACAATCTTCTTAGTTATAGGATTCTAAAGCTGACAACCTTTCATACCATCTTTATAGCCAATAGAGATACACTTATCAACTTTGTTATCCAACTTGCTCCTTTTCTCCTTTGGAACATGTACATAAGAATCACAACCAAAAAATTTTAGATGCTTAATAGAGGGTTTCTTACCAGTCCATACCTCTTGTGGAGTTTTATCAATTAATGTTGACGTGGGTGACCAATTTACCGAGTAACATGCAGTCTCCACTGCTTTTTCCCGTAATTCTTGTCCTATCCCAACAATGTTGAGCATGTTCCTTGCCTTTTCCATCAACATCCTATTCATCCTCTCAACGACTCCATTTTGTTGAGGTGTGTATGGAGTAGTCTTCTTCATTTATTTACCACACTTCTTACATAAATCCTTGAATTCATTCCTACAAAACTCTCCACCATTATCTGTCCTCAACACCTTTATTTTATTTTATGACTGATTTTCCACAAGAGCCTTAAATTCTTTAAACTTAGAAAATACTTAAGATTTCTTTCGAAGGAAGTAGATCCATGTGTTCCTTGAGAAATCATCTATAAATGAAACATAATACACATATTTTCCTAATGATGGAATGGGAACAGGTCCAAACACATCACTATGTATTAATTCTAGAGTTCTCTTTGCTCTCGTAGCACCAAATGCAAATCTTACTCAATTTTGTTTTCCATATATGCAATGTTCGTAGAAATCAAAATCTATAGTGCAATCAGTCATACCTTCAACCATACCTTTACCTTGTAATGCTCGAAGTCCCTTTTCTACGATATGCCCCAAAATTTGATGCCATAGTATTGTATTTCCTCTCGATGCAGTCATGGTTCTGTCATCTTTACCTCCTTCCTCAAGCACAACAAAACTGTTACATTCATCAATGATGGTTCTTCCCAATAGTTTGTACAAAGTTCCATACCTAACTCCCCTCATCAATACCATTGGTCCTAAAACCATTTTGCAACCACCATCTCCACACATAGTCTTTACACTTGCAACATCCATCTTTCTGACATATATCAAGTTTCTTGTTAGATTTGGAATGTGTAGCACTCCAGTTAGAGTTATAATCCTTCCATCCTTCAGTGTTAGCTTGAATCTACCACATCCAATGATATTGGATGGTGAATCATCTCCGAAGTACACATCTCCTCCATTGTACTTTGGATATTCATAGAAACACTCCCTATGAGGGCTCATATGACATGACGCACCGAGTCAATCAACCATATATCACGTTCTAAATGATTACCCATGGAAGCTAGGTACACATCCCATACTTCTTCTGAGGAGGTATTCACCTCTGTGGAAGGGGTATCCTCAGATCCCTTTGCTTTCTCAACATTCTTAGATCTGGAATCCTTTTTATATTGCCCAAGTTTACCACATTTCCAACACTTCCTTATTCCTTTTCCTTGGGATTTTAGATTTATATCTCCCCCAGATCCTTTTTTTTGTTTCTCTCCTGGGGGCGACCTCTCACAGACAAGGAATCCATGCTATGATTATCCATGGTTTTCTGCCTCATCTCTTTGGATAGTAGGGATGATACTATTTCATCAAATTTTAAGGTCGCTTGGCTAACACTACCCATTTCAATAATTAGGTTGTCCCAGGAATCTAGCAAAGAACACAATAATGTGATACATTTATCTTCTTCAGCGATTTTAATTCCAACAGAGGTTATCTGACTTACCATAGTATTGTAGACATTCAAATGCTCTATTATAGTGTCATTTTCATCCATTCTGAGGTGAACAATTTCTTTTGCAGAAAAAACTTGTTCACAAGGGATTTTGATTGATACAAACTCCCTAATTTCACCCAAAGCTTTACCACACTATCTTCACCAGATACGTTCAACAAAACAGAGCCCGATAAGCACAATCATATTGTACTCCTCACCCTTCTTTCTAATTTATCTGAATCATCTTGTGACGTTGCAGTGGGTTTCGTACCCAGATCCACAACAATCCACTGTTCCTGATCTATAAGAAGATCCTCCATTTTGAGCTTCCATAGCTCAAAATTATGGCCGTTAAATTTATTTATCTCAATTCTCAAACTAATTTCCATTCTCTTTCAATGCACAAATCAACAATGCAAAGCTCCCACTGAACCTAGGTTAATGACACTCCCAAGATCTATCAATCACGTTGAACCCTCAGCAACAAAGGCTTCCCCCTGATGCCAAAATTGAGCTTTGATACCACATGTTAGTTTTAAACTTATGCATAGAAACAAAGAATATAGATTGAATTAAAAAATAGAGATTACACCATAGCATTCACACATAAACACAGATATTTACTCTGGAAACCCTTAATCGAGAAAACCAACAAACCTTGGAGCCTCACCTCCTATTTTCTCATTTTCATTATGAATCCTCACAATACAGAATATAGGTATTTAACATCATCCAATACCCTATTTCATTAACCCATATTATAAAATAGACTCCAATCCCTTAACTTGGATTAAGTTACATATTTTTTAGAAAATTCCCCAAAATAGCCACGTCAGTCGCAACACTGACATGCGCACCTCCCCTCCGCATGCACATGCAAAGAATATAAAATATACCCAACAATGCTTATTCTAAAAACATTTATGAGATGCATATGATGGAGAATGGTAATTGAAAGACAATTAAATGGAAACATAGATTTACATTGATTCTAGGTAGCTTTTCTCATTCCGTTGAACTATTCCAGCATGCGACAGTGTAATTCAATTTTTAAATGGGACAACTCTACTTTGGAAATAGCTCATTACACTTTAGTTGAATGTAGATTTGAAGCCTCGATACTTTCTTTGTATTCTACTTGGAATCACCAAAACACATGCATTTAAACATACCCAGTTTGAAGAGTGATATGGCTTGTTCTACAATAAAGAATCAAGTTGACAGTCTGAGCTGCTTGGTTAATCTCTTCTCTAACATTTCCCAAAAGATGGCAATTATTAACAAAGTTTATTCATCACTTGCAAAATTGCATATTTAGGATTTCATCATAAGTTTTGTGAAAAAATGATCCCAAAGAATGATCATATAGTCTACAAATCTTGTTATATCTTACCATATGTGGTGATGAAAACAGAGACTGATATTGGATAATGAGTTGGTTTATGAAATTTCACAACTAAGCGGTCTAATAGAAATATTTACAAAGGATTATTGGGGGTCCATTACACATTAGAACACACTTGATCAATCAATCATATTAAGATATAGGTGAGTTATGCTTCATGTGTCAAAATATGTTCAAAGATAGAAAATAAAACATAGATCTTCCCTAAAACTTATCTAAGTTATGAAAATAAATCAAGAACTAAGTATGCTAATAGAACGAGGGAAAATGAAAAACTAACCTGTATAAATTAGTGGCCTAAAGACCAATTATAAAATTAATCCTTTTGTGGCTTAGAAATATACTTGAATTTTTGTAGGGGAAATAGGTGAATTCTACTTTTGTTTTGGGTTCCAATACTTCTACAATCAAGTTGGCCAAAAGTCATAGATTCCATGATCGAATTAAGCACATCAACACAAATTACCTTCTGATTTTTTTATCAATAGAGGCCATGACTATTAATTTGAGGCATTGTTCCACAAGTCAGCAACTTACAAACATATTCACAAAACTCTTGGAAAAGAAAAAACATGAGAAATTCAGAAATATGCTTGGACTCACAAAGACTCCTTAATATTAAAGGAGGAATGTTAGAAACATAATCCTATAAATTATGGTTGAATTGTAAGTATTATTATTTCATGAGTCATAAGGAAATATGAAGAGTTGTAGGAGAATAATGTGCCTTTTGGAAGATGAACCAAAGGTCACATATTGTATATTTATATTATGTTCATTGTTAAGTTATCCAGACCTTCCAGTCATGAATGGTTAGATGTAATTCACAAAGTAGATTTGTGGCTCACATTCATCCATGGGGTTGATGTACCTTAGCGATAGAATAAGACCCCAAGTTCCGTTGATGATTTAGATTATTCCCACAAAATAAGATCAATGGTACATAAAAATAATTGGAGATCATGATGAAGGGAGGCCAAAATGTTAGTGTTATAATAATTGAGGTCTCACATGTGGATGGGATTTATGGTGTAAAATCATTTATGGGTTTGAGGTGAATTGATAGTAGGAAAAAATCAGTGTTGTGAATGGTCATGATTAGTCTCACTATAGAGGATTGGAAACTGACACTCAATATCATGAATGGGAAAGGCATGAGCGAGAGGAATGCATGAATAAGTGGGAACTTTCCAATGACCTCAGATCTATAACTTATATTCACCAATAATAGTTCAAAGAATGAAATAGTTAAATGTACCACATGTGTTGTGAGTGATGTAGATTTCAATTTTTTATGAGGATCAATAGTCTAGATCCCATTGATGGGAGTGCTCCCTCCAGTGTTAAAGGTTATGACGCTGTGAGTGGAAATCAATGATAGAGGTTCCATCAACCAACAAAAATCAATGGCCCACATTTAATCAATGGTATACTCATCCTTAAGGAATAAGAGGATGCCAAAGACATAAAAGTTTACTCAAGGTTCCATATAACAAAGCCTTAAATTCCAATGAGAAGATTCCATGTGTTCTATCCCACCAAAGGAAATATAAAGCTATTATATAAATATTTCCATTAATAGAAACCTGTAAATTGAATGATCACATATCTGGGTGTTTTTTTATAATTAAAACAAAATAATTAATTTCCCTTCCCTCATTGTTGCAAAATATTAAAGGAAAATTAGAGGTCTAGTGAAAAATATAAACTATCCAATATGTCCCAATTCAACAAGAATGATATGACACTTATAGGACCATTCAATCTAGTAACCATAACCATCATCTAGGTCACAACATTTTCTCAAGTGAGACATTTATCTTCCTACATAAATTTCATTGAGAACAAATTGATACCATGGCAAGAGCTAATAAAACTTCTTCGGAAAATCCTCTTCCAAGTCCTTGAGCCACCACTCCAACCTTAGTGATACTTCCTCTTCCATCCTACCTCGCTTCAGGGATAATTTCACTAGAATAGATAGACTATTCCTCCAATATTCCATGCACTATAAACTGATAGGGGTCATTTTAAAGCTGATTTTTACAAGGTGTCAAATGAACTCCTTACTGGACCTCTGACATTGATTAACTTGTCATCCATTTTTGGAATTCATGAGCATGTAAATGGAAAATACAACCTTGTAATTTCCTTGGTTATGTCTGTAGGTCACACCTAGGTAATATTCTCCACTACTAAAAAATACCTCTTTGTCATGCTAGAAATCCATTTCAGCACAAATACATTGTCCCATGAGATTCAAAGAACATAATGATTTATAATGCTTGTGTTGTTGTAGTAACCATGTGAGGCATCCCCACTTAAGTCGGCTCAACAAATAAATAAATAATAATAATTAAAATGTAATTTATTATTTTAAATTGAAAAATCGACCCCAATAATTAGGCAAAGTCATCCTAGTTTAAAAATTCACCTAGAAGCTGTATAAATAGAGGCACCTCTCCTCATTTTTGACACACAACAACTTAGCACTACTACACAAGTTCACTTTCTGTTAGATAAATTTGCTACTTCTATAAAGAGGAGTGTTTTCTGGGGTTTCTCCATGTTTGGAGAAGGTTTTCTCTTATTTCTTGGGGTTCTGCTACTCGATCTGGAAGTAATTCTATCTCTGATCGATTTATCTCTCTTGAAAGGGAGAGCTTAGGGGTGACATTATTTTGGCTATGGTTATCTAATGATCTTGGATCATCATGGATAAATGAGATCCACTCTTTGTTTTTCTTTTGTTCTTTGATATTCTTCTAGTGATATTGGTTTTATAGATGTCAAATTCTAACATGGTATCAGGGAGGTTCTAGAAGAAGTCATTGAAAAAATATAGGGATCCACATTTTGGAGTGTTTTTCACCTTAGACAAACTTGCAAGGAGCATAGAGCAACTTGTCCTCCTAGGGAACATCTTTCTGTGGAGGCCAAACTCAGTTTGGTGGAACTTCTTTTTTTGACCTAATAGTATCTGGGTCAAGACCTAGGGATCCACAAATACAACCTTTCTGATATCTATTTTGGCTCGTTCTTACCTTCCTCCAACTCTCCTTGGTAGGGTGCAATTATATATGGAAGCATACTTTATATCCAAAAAATTCATTTTGGGCCTATTCTCTATCAGAATCATGAAACTAGGGTTTCTTGTTTTTAGCCTTTATGTCCACAGATATGGCAGAAAAGGAGGTATATTCAACTCACCTTGGTAGGGAGTCTCCATGTGGATTCAAATTTGTATGTCCCCACACTTCAAATTTGACCTAGGTGCTGCTAGGTTTTTTGACACAATTTTTCTGGTTGCAGTCAAGAAGATCAACATGAAGGTTGAACATAGACTTGACAATGTTTCCAAGTCTAAGGTTCCCAATAATATTGTTTATGGGGAGATTCTAGAACAAATTAAGAATAAGGATCTCTCACGTACTTGTTGCTATAATTTCAATAAATATGGACATTATGCTAGAGAGTGTTGTAATTCAAAGAAGAGGAAGCATGAAGCCTCAATTGCATATGTCGAAGAATACTTCTCTCAGAAGAAGACAAAGAATGAGGATCGTACATATTTATTCTTCTATAACTCCCTATGTTTAGGAGATGATATGAAGATCCAGGTGGCCATGGAACCCCAACAAGAAAATGAAGACAAGTGGACTCTCAAAGGAGTCATTGGGAGCCCATCCACAAAACAACAAAACATAATTATTTGATTTTACATGCTCCGGTATATTATATATATTGTTTTTGGATATGCTTGTATGAAAATGCATATTCTTAGAAGTTGATTAGCATGTGTTATAGTTCTTTTATTGATGTATAGTAGGCTCATGTAGTATGTGTTATGATTTATCCCATAATGCTGCACAACATTTCCTTGAATCCTCTTGGATGACATCTCCTTCTAACATGCTTGGAGTAGTGCACACTCTTTATGGCATGTTATAATGGAGACCACAAAGCATCCAAATAATAGCCATGTGTATGTTGCACCGAATAATTGGCTAAAATATGTGTACATACCTGGATGAACTATTGTTATTGCATGGAATAAATTTGATTATGCAATGTTGCTAACCATATGACGAGATTTGACTTTTAAGGAATGTTATGGCCTACAAAAAGAGAATGATGAAACTTGGTATGAAGGATAACTGATCCCATTGATGTGCATATGGATCAGAAGTATAAATCCTCTAGAAGCATGAATCTTAGCACGGAATGAAGGATGAATTTTGGTTCAAAAAGTTAAGTGGACGTCATGACAATAGACAGTTAAGGACTAAGTACATATGTGGAAACACGACCCATAGGCCCAAATGATATCATTTAGAGATATGTAGATTGGAAGTGGGAGGATTCTACGGATGTTGGTGTTTCTGCTACAAATGTTTGTCTCTTTAACGATTATGGAAAGTAGTTACCTTCTAGTAAGAGTCATGGTAGATGGACTCCAAAGGACGAATGTTACTTAGCCAATTTCTGAGGAGACAAGGAGTTAGAAATCAATATGAGGATCTTGGCTTATTGCATATGATGGTTTGAAAACTAATGAAGTATTCCTAAGTAAAGGAAGATAACAGTTGATATCCCAAGGAGATCGAGCATCATGACTATGACTACACTAATGTCATTGTTGTCTTCATCTAGATAAGATAGTTGAAGGATTCTTGATGCCCCTGTTTGTCACTAGGACATATACTTACATCGTATATATTGACTCCCCAGAAAAGGAGTAGGATGCTCAGATGCAAAGGGAGAAGAATGCTCTAGCACATAGGGAGGATTTCAGGACACCCTGAGATGGGGTGGGAAAACCAACCTATTGATACTCTCTCTCAGGTACATGATTTCAGTGACAAAATTTATTATTTATTTTCATTTCATATATAGAATAGGGCAGGAAAAAAATATCTAGCTCGATATATTTAGTGCCTCTCCTAGCTGAAATGTGTGCAGGTTCAGGATGGGATCGTAACTCCATGAAGGAGTGGGTATACTAGTTTTATGTTGAATCCCTCATTGATATCTCAGTATTTTCTCCCAATCACTCTAATAGGGAGTGAGGATATTGGTCCCATGATTGAATCCCTTAGTAACAGGAAAGCTTGAATTTAACCCCAGAGACTCTGTGATGGATTGGGGAGACTGGTTCAATGATTATATCCCTCATTGAGAGGGAAGGATGATTATACGTAAGCCAGTGGATTCTCCCAATCACTTTGAGAAGGGGTGAGGATACCTCTCATCCTAATATGGGATGGAGAGTTCATTGCATTCTCTTGATCACTTTGAGAAGCAGTGAGGAGATTTGTCATCCCGAGATGGGATGAAGAGGCCAATGCATGCTTCATGCATTCTACGGATCACTCTGAGAGGGAGTGAGAAGATATCCAGATATCCTGAAAGGGATGGAGAGTCTAGTGCACATTAGCACACACTAGTATATAATTTCTCTATGAAATACTTGTTGTATTCATATTCAACATGAAACAGGGTTGAATTTGTCGGAAGATGTATATGTGGTATGTGAAATAATTGTTGTCTTCACATCCATCATGAAACAATCTTGTCTCTACCAGAAGACCTATGTAGTCCTAATTTGAACACATATGAACAATGATGATGATTTTGAACATCTGAGTTCTAGGTACACATCTAGGGACAAGTGATTCTACACCTATGAACTATGACAGTGATTCTAGGAACACCTTAGTTATAGGTAAACATTTGTGGGTGAGAATTTTGATGTGGACACCTGTGAACTATGACGATAATTATGTATGAACTTTTGAGTTCTAGGTGGACACCTGTTAGCCATGCAATGATACTTGGATCCAAAACTGGTAAGTTATGTTATGCATATCCCGATCCCAATTAGTCATGGTGCATGGATCTGTAGCTCATTGGGTGAGTCATGTCAGAATACATGGCTCCAACACTGGTAAATTATGTTATACATATCTCCGATTCCAGTTAATCATGATACCCGACTTTGTATTCCCACATGAGTAGATACATAGGCAAGATCTCTGATGACTATCAGAGAGTTATCTTAGAAATGAGGTAATAGTCAAGGCCTCCAAGGACTATGTGTGACTATCTGTGACTCATCTTGGGGATAGAGATATAGTCACAATGTTAGTTCTATATGAATCTGTCTTCATATATAGCATGAAAAAATGATAGCTTTGCAGGAAGATAATGGCAGAGAAATATTTTACAACACTTGCAGATTTATTGATAAGAGATATCTAAGCAGCACTAGAGAATAGAGATCATACCGAATACTGTCATAGCCTTGCCAAATGCATAACACACTAATAACAAGCTTATTCAGTCATACAGTGAAGGTAGCAAATGGTTGCATGCCTTTTGGGCACTGTGAACACTATACACACTGTGTGCACTAATGACAGATTACCTATTGCACCTTCCTTGAATTTGTGCCAAGTTGTCACCTCGTAATTATATCCCACACTAAATATATGCGCCCTCAATTAATTCATTGGTGTTATTTTCCTCTAAATGATTGTAACCGAACTAAACTGAACTAAATGTAACGTAATTGAACTGAATGTGAACTGATTAAGTAATTGGTTGACCATTAGTTAGGAGTTTAACTGAATGTCTTTAGTGCTTCACAATCAATACCATCCACAACAACCACTTTTCATAAATCAAGGATTAGATTCCTTAATTAAATGAAATTTGTTTTCCACAACTTAGACTTTAACTGATTTCTTTGCGATTCAAGTTCACTGGAGGTCTGACATAGGCAATTCAAATCTTTACTCTATCTCTATGCTCATCTCATTTATCATTAATTAATTATGCATGGCCCATGAGTGTTTAATTAATCAATCATCTTTATCATATCATACTGAGAAGAATTGTTTCCAACCTATGATGATATGTATTACCTTGGGTCATATAGTCATATGCTAAAGTAAATCACTATAGGGGTAGCTAATCCCTAAAGGAGACTTATAGCACCTGATGACCATGACTAGCCATACATCACATAGTAGATCCTCATGACTTGATACAACACAAGAATAGTCTTTATACAACACAAGACTCATGAACTTAATACAACATTAGTTTTGGACTTGATACAACACAAGTCTTTGACCTTGATACAACACAAGGTCTTGATCTTAATACAACATAAGATTATGATCTTAATACAACATAAGATTCTGATCTTAATACAACATAAGATCACAGTACATGCATTTATCATAACCTCAACAAACTAGCTTAATACAACACAAGATATTAACTTAATAGAACATAAGTTGATGAACTTAATACAACATAAATTCTAGACTTTATACAACACAAGTCTCACGGAGAATGGCTCTTGATGTTGTACATTTAATGCTCCCTCTCAGTGGGGGAGACATTCTATGCCATACCAAGAATATCTTGAAAGTGTCTGAACTTCGTCATATATAGAGGATTTGTCATCACATATGCAATCTTCTCATCATTAGCTATGTATTGAAGTTTTACAATACCTTTCTGGACCATGTCTTACATGAAGTGATACTTCATTTCTATGTGTTTTGACTTGTTATGAAACACAATATTTTTGGAAATATTTATACAACTCTATTTATCACACCTGATCACCATAGGCTCTCTCTTTACATCGAACAATCCTCCAAATATATTTCTCAGCCACACCGCTTCTCTACAAGTAGTACTAGTAGCAGTGTACTCAGCCTCTGCGATGGTCTAGGAAGCTAAACCTTGCTTTCAGCTAGACCCTGAAATCATAGTAGAACCCAAGATGAAACACTACCCTAAAGTTCTCTTCCGATCAACAATGCTATCACCCCAATCAGAATCAGTATTTCCAAGCAATAACACTCCTCCATCGGAGGCATACCTAAGTCCATAAGCAATTGCACCACATAGGTATCTCAAAATATGCTTACCTGCAACTTGGTGTATGTGTCTAGGATCAGTAATGAACTAACTCAAAAGGCTAAATTCATAGCAAATTTCTGGTCTCGAGTGTATCAGGTACATCAACGAGCCAATCAACTGTCTATATAATGTGGGGTCCACTAGATCTGATCTAGTCTCAGCCTCATGGAGTTTCGACAAATTGCAATCCATTGGAGTATTTATGGATTTACAATCTACCATCCCAAATCTGTGCAAGATCTCCACAGTGTACTTCCCTTGAGAAATAAATATCTCATCCTTCGTCTGCCAAATTTGAAGGCCTAGGAAGTAGTGCATAAGACCCAATTCTTCCATCCCAAACTCTGAGGTAAGCTCCCTCTGACACTCAACAATTAGTCTTTCCTCTCCAGTGAGGAAAGATCATCCACATATAGGACTAGTACTAGAGGTTGGTTCTCCACTACTCTGAAGTACAAGTTTGAATCTACATCACTCTTCAAGAAACCCAGTTTCTGAAGATAATATGTCTATTCTGGCATACCAAGCCTGCAGATCTTGTTTTAACTCATACAATGCTTTCTTCAACTTGCACACATGGAACTCCTTCCCATGTATCACAAATCCCTTAGGTTTCTTAATGTAAACCTCTTCCTCAATCTCACCATTGAGGAAGGTGGTCTTCACATCCATATAGTGAAGCTTCCA
Source organism: Pseudotsuga menziesii (assembly GCA_001517045.1). Lineage (NCBI taxonomy): Eukaryota > Viridiplantae > Streptophyta > Pinopsida > Pinales > Pinaceae > Pseudotsuga > Pseudotsuga menziesii. Next base: position 112,172 of record LPNX011229968.1, read on the forward strand.
ACCCAATACTGATGAAAGTGAAATAATAGATCTGATAGTAGTATAACTGTCCATTAGAGAAAAAGTATCCTCATAATCAATGCCCTCTTTCTTATAAAATCCACGAGCAACAAACTTGGATTTGTACTTGTCCACACTGCCATCTGCAACATGCTTTATCTTGTAAACTCATATGGAAGTTACAACTGACTTCCTCTTAGGTTTGAATGATATCTCGTATATTTTTTATTTAATCTAACTTCCCCTCTATTATGTTTCGATTGATGTGGCTAGCACGACTAGATTGGTTGAACACTACTTCCACTCCATAGTCTTGTGTGACATGTCAACCATCGGTATCCTTTGTGCAAAAATGATGCCCATATGTCCACATATATGGGTACAAATGCACATCTAAAATTGTGAACAAATGATGGTGTCATTTGTTTAATAACTCGAACATTAATAAAAAATATAGTGTTGGAATTATGATAGGTATTGCAATCATATGGAAACAGATCAGAATGTGATATGGTTGTCATTAACGGACAAACATAGAATATGATCCAGAGAAGCAGAGGACTCAGACGAATAAGAAAAAGACTTAGAAGAATCGACGGTTTGTATAGAGATCTGACGGTTAGGAGTAAACCTGCAAAGTTTGAAAGAAAATCTGATGAATAGATACGATAGTCAGGAGTGAACCCGCAAAGAAATCAACAGTTCAGAAGAAAAGCAAAAGGTGGAATTCCAAAGATGAGAAATCAACGTCTAAAATAATATGGGTTTTCGCAACCCGAAGTCCTCTAGCAGAAAGCGAAAGGCGAAATTCCAAAGATGAGAAATCAAAGTTTAAAATAATATGGGTTTCCGCAACCCGGTGTCTGCTAGCGAAATGCAGAAGGTGGAAAGTGGAAGATGAGAAATAAAGTCTAAAATAATGTGGGTTTTCACAAACCAGTGTCCGCCAACGTAATGCAAAATGTGGAAGGCGGAAATCGGAAGGCAGACGGCCAATGTACCAGGCAACGCTCAACAAAGAACGGACTCCAATTCTATGGTGAACTAGATTTCACATTAATTTCACATCCAACCTCTATGTTTATACTTCAGGTATTTCAACGAGCAAAAATCATCTGCAGATATAAATTTCGTGCACATCGGGATTTTATTAATCCGTGCTAGATATCCCTGTGAAATAACTCATAGCCGTTGATATGTTTTGGTGATTAATATGCTTCGTCGATCTTGATCCTAATCCCAATGATTAGTTTCATATTTTGTAACTCGACTTCCCTTTTATCCTCCATGCTCTTTCACCAACGAAATTCATTATGGCCATAGATCTTCGGCACCTTCAAATATCTACCACATGATCTACAATCGTGGGGACGATTTAATTTTGGCACTATTGGGTTATCTCAGGCATAAAACAGTTTTGATCAGTTATGAAATTGAATAGTTAGATATACGAAGAGGTGAAGGGTTCAATGATTGATAAGTATAAGAGGATGTGGGTGAAGAGAAGTGGTGTGTTCTCTCTGCAGGCAGAGAGATGGTGCATGGACCGCCGTCGAAGTGGGGATTGCAGAATGAAAGATGACTCTGAGTTCTTTCAACAATATCTAGAATAGAGACAATGAGGGGAACAAAGGTGCATAAGAAAATCCAGAAGTAGATCAGAACAGAGTTGGTATGCATTGTTATATATGTTTTTCTACATATTGTAACGAACGTGTTTAAATATAAGGAACAAGGGTGGTGCTAGGAAAAACATGTTGTATTTTCTGTACAAGTTGGAGCCTGTATAAGTGGAAGTTGGTGCTTCAATCCAGTAGGAGCTGGAGAATGTTATTTTAGTGGGTGCTAGGAAAAACATGAGGGTTGGTGCTCTCCGCAAGAAGGAATTTGTAAACAGAGGTTGCAGCCTCATTTAAGTAGGTGCTCAAATAAAGAAGAATATTTGTCTATCTCTATCATGTGTCTGCGATTGATGATCATCATTCCTTCTGTTATACTTGTTACATTATCATAACTATAAATCTGTAATCAGTAATATTGGTTTAAATATTGAAAATGGCTTATGCTTTAGAAATAACTGATTCACCCCCCCCCCCCCCCCCCACCTTCTAAGTTATTTGAATAATTTCAACAATTGGTATCAGAATGGGTTCCTTTTATTTAAAGGTATATTTTTAAGCTTAAACGTGACAAGTTATGAAGGGACTTCATCCAAAATGGTTCCTCTATTTGATGGAACAAATTTTTCCTTTTGGAAGGTTAGAATGAGTACCTATATAATGTCCTTAGGTGCTGATGTTTGGGATGTAGTAGACACTGGCTATGTAAAGCCAGTTGTGCTAGCCTCCAGAGACGACAAGTTGGAATTTAGTTTTAATGCAAAAGCAATGAACGGTATCTTGAGTGGTCTTGCAGAGGCTGAGTTTGTTAAGGTGATGCATCTTGAATCTGTGAAAGAGATGAGGGATAAACTTGTAAGTAGTTATGAAGGAAATGAGAAAGTAAAGGTTGCCAAACTAAAAACATATAGAATAAAATTTGAACAACTAAAGATTAATGAGGATAAGAATGTAATTTCCTCTTTTTGGAATTTTATTAAAATTCCCAATTTCTCAATTTTTCACAATTTTGGCTCTTGACTAGTTTTGATGTCTAGACTTCCAAATTGACCCAAATGCTTCCAAATTTTTTCTGAAGGTACATTAATGATAATATAACTTAAATATCATGCTCATTTATGATTTGTGACCTCCCAATTGCTTCTGTAAACTTGTTTAATGTTATTCAAAGTAGGAGTCTTTACTAGCAAATTGAGGCTCCAATTCCCCCCGGGTAATTGCCGAAAATGGCTTCACAAATGATCCCAAAGTCACTTGAATTTTTGAAAAGAGGCTGGGTATGTGTAAGGGAACTTTTAAAAGTCTCATATGCATCATGGTTCAGTTTATACAGTCTTTTATGACTCTTTCCAAAACAAATCCCAAGTCACAATTTTGACCCTTGGAGAAAATGCACCAAATCTTCTCCCAATGCAATAAAAATGAGTAAAATGGCTTCCAATTCTTAAGTACTGAACATGAGAATTTAAATAAAAAATTAATTACATTCCATCCATCATACATTTATCATATATACATCCTTTATTCGAAATAATAAGCATTACCATGGCATATATCAAAATGGAGTGGAAATGGTCATTGTTTGCTCATTAAAAGTCATTTTGACAGACAACTCTTGGGAATTTCGACTTGAAACTTTTTGAGAATGAATAAAAGAGAGTATTTAACTGATTAAAATCATAAATGGACAATTAAAGGCTCTCCCAATTCGAAATCATCAGCATTGCAATGGTTCACAACAAGATAGTGGGGAAATGACACTATTTCTTCATTGTTCAACATTTTTACATGAATTCTTTTGGGTATTTCGACCTGAGAGTATTATAAAAATTAAATACAGAGCATATAAATTAGAACGTAATATAATTATCATTATAATATTCCCCAAAGATATCAATAGCTGACCCAAAGCGCAATCCCTCCATTGGCATGAATATGGTGTGAAAACTGGAAATAGTTGAGAGAGAGAGTGCTGCAATAGAAGAATCCACATTATTTCCTGTAGCTTACACCTAAAAATAATAATCCATTAAATATCCATGAAATACCTGAGTGGGATTTCCAAACACCAACTAGGATGGGAATCTTTCACCCTCGAAATTGGCTTAAGCAAGAAAACTAGTCATCCACTAGCTCTCACAATTCACAAATGACAATTTCACAAATGAGAAAAAGATTCTTCTCATGGATGATACTTGTATTTTATAAAAATTATTGGTATTATAAGGTTCAAAATCCATCCATAAACCAAATCCAAGTCGAATTGGTGTGGCTGCTCATGCTATGCCATGTGGCCTCTCTCTTCACCTTCCCTCTTCTCCCAAATTTGAGTAGGAGCCTCTTGGCCTTCTCCAACTCCCAATTTCGACCTCCAAGATGCTCTATTCAGGATTTACATGTAAGTATGTTATTATTTTAGCCTTTAGATCTGACTTGGGTCATAACTGTCATAGAATCTCCATCATTGGTGTCATAGCTGTCATAAATGTAAGGGGAATCTAGCCAAGTGTCCATGAAACTCCCATTTGGCTCTTCCTCTCCCATGTAAGTTACAATTCATCCCAAATTATACCTATGAAGTATATGGACAAGTATATTAATATTATAATCCATACAAAAACATTATACTTCCCATATATTCAAATTTGCAAGAGAAAGATACCATTTAACATAGGAATTGTAGCTAGTGTGGGCCCCATAGTCTCCATGTGTCTTCATGCTCTATTGCCACTTCCATTTTCTCTTGTATTTATTTAATAAGATCAATTATTAAATATTTATCCCCTTATAATTTCTAAACATCATTTATTATCCCCCTTATTCCAAACCTCAAAGCTTCCACCCCCAACCTAGGAAACTAGTGATTTTCCTCCTTGGCAATTATTTGACTTTTAGCATCCATTTGACAACTTTCATGAATATGGAAAATGTGATTTGGCCATTGTGACCCAATTCCAAATTTGGGACATTTCAAATCCTCCCTTCCCAATATTTCTTGTCCTCAAGCAATTTCAAACATGGTTGTTGAAAAACTTGCTTTCTGTATGATTCTTTGAAGTTGCCACTAAGCTTCCCACTTTGAGTCTTTGAGATTCCATGAATATTTCAGAGAGGAACCACCATGCTTGCTGCTGCACTACTCTGATTAAAATCACCTTATTAAGTGGGGAATACATCTCCCATACTGCTTATTTCCCAAATAATTTGAAATCAATCGGACTAAAAACTATACCAGGGTCCCATTGCTTGCATTGCACTCCAATAATTAAGAGTGCTCTCCAACACATACCATTTGAAAAGAAAATTCCTGGATCCCATTTTCTTCTATGCATTCTTCCAAACATCATGAGTGCATAATATATATCATCAAAGTATATAAAAACATAATAAGAATGTACATCAAGGAGGTGCCTCACCAATAAATCATGAAAGTGCTTATACCTCCCAATGAGTAGACTACCATTTGCCAAGTGCATACAAGCTTCAAGTGACCAATCAAATCTGCTCCAATGACATAGGTGAGGATCCCATGTCTCATTATGCTGCTCCAAAGATATATAATGTGAATCAATATAATAAGCCACGGGTTCTTCATCCAAGGAGTGAATGAAGAACCTCCACCAAAATCTAAACCAAATAATGAGCAAAGAAATCATGAAGACTTCAAGTGGATCAAAGAAGTCTCATCAGTACACCCATGAATATGTATATAATCATGAAATAACAGAGGATTTTGCTTCCAATAATAATGTTCCTCAATCATATCCCTCTTCACCCAAGTGTTGGAGGAAGTTCCTCCAACATCAAATGAACCAAGTGTTGAGCAAGAAAAACCATGAGCCTTCAAGTGACTTAAATGAACATCATAGGTGCACCCATGTAGATGTGTATAATCATAATGTAAACAAGGATGTTTCTGAAAATTTAAATAATATGGTTCTCTAATAATTCCATCATCAAAAGGAGAAATATAATTTCCATGCTCTTCATGTGGCACCATCAAAAAGAAACCTTTCACCCATACTTCATTAGGATGACTCCTGCAAAATTTACAAGTGTAGGATGTAGGAGAAATAACAAACTCACCCAAATGATCAATAAGTGAAAAATTGTCATAATGTGAAGTATACATAGGGGTAGGATTATTCACCTCACTAGAAAATGCAAAAATTTCCTCATGGGTTGGTTCCAAGGTGGTGGAATTATGCACTTCTTCAAAAATTGTGTAACCATTTTCAAGAGGCAACTCAAGTTCCTCTTCCACCATTACTAGTGATTGGATATCATCACTATAATAATCAAGAACATCAAGAACCTACAATTTTTCATGTTTCTCATGATCCATCATGTCATGAGAATCCTCCAATCAATCTACCTTATGAAAATCTGAAACATCGGAGGAAAAACAAGTGTCTTGCAACTTTTCAAGAAGTTGCTCATTTTGAATTGTGAGCTTATCAATAAATTCATTATTCTTCAATTAGGATTCATGTAACCATTAAATAATCTCAATGAAATTTTTTCTATCAAAAATCAAAGACATGAAATTACCTTTGATGTTGCACATTGCTCTTTGGATCTTCTTTTCATTCATCTTTAAGGACCCTTCAAGAAAATGAGGCTCTTGCAAATGAACCTCCTCATATTCTTCCTTCTTTCTTGGAAAAACTTCATGAATCTCAAGTGGTGATGGGTAAGTTGATCTTATTTCTTCTTAAACTTGTACAAGGTATTCATTTTCAGGTTTAATGGAAGTTTGGCTTGCAGCAACACTTTCAAAATTGATCTCTATGTCACAAACATAGAGGTGTGAGCACCCATCAGTAGGTACTCCTTCATAGTTCAAGCATCCATCAGTAGATGCTCTTTGGTCCATTTCCATAGTAGAATTTGTTTTAGAATGATATTAAATAGTTTCAAGGTACTCTTCTTCCTTCTCATGTGATGTTTCCTCATCTTTTTCAAAGTCATTTGGGAGTGAATTTCGATTCTCTTCATGTAATGCCTTTTCTTCTTCACCACCCACATAAATTTGTAGCTCCTTGGTATCCTCCCTAATTGTGCATTGATTATTATTCCTTAATGAGTTCTTATTTGAATTATTTTTTATAAATTCCTTCAACCAATCATTAAGGTCTTCACAATGAATAGTTTTATGTGCCAATTTGAATGCTTGCTTAACCTGCCTGGACATATCATCACCACATGGATTAATGAATTTATTCAATTCATATATACCATACATAAATTCAATAGGTTCCAATACCATGTTATGATACCACTGTAATGTCCCCTTTTTGGAATTTTATTAAAATTCCCAATTTCCCAATTTTTCACAATTTTGGCTCTTGACTAGTTTTGATGTCTAGACCTCCAAATTGACCCAAATGCTTCCAAATTTTCTATGAAGGTACATGAATGATAATATAAATTAAATATAATTATAATTTATGTTTTGTGACTCCCAATTACTTCTGTAAACTTTTTTAATGTTCTGTTCAAAGTAGGAGTCTCTACTAGCAAATTGGGGCTCCAATTCCCCCTGGGTAATTGCCGGAAATGGCTTCACAAATGATCCAAAAGTCACTTGAATTTATGAACAGAGGCTGGGTATGTTGAAGGTACCTTTTCAAAGTCTCATATGCATCATGTTTCAGTTTATACAGTCTGTTATGACTCTTTCCAAAACAACTCCCAAGTCACAATTTCGACCCTTGGGGAAAATGCACCAAATCTTCTCCCAATGCAATAAAAATGAGTAAAATGGATTCCAATGCTTAAGTACTGAAAATGAGATTTGAAATAAAAATTAATTAAATTCCATATATCATACATTTATCAGATATAAAATCCTCCATTCGAAATAATAAGCATTACCATGGCATATATCAAAATGGAGTGGAAATGGTCATTGTTTGCCATTAAAAGTCATTTTGACAGACAAATCTTGGGAATTTCGACTTGAAACTTTCTGAAAATTAATAAAATAGAATATTTAACTGATTCCAATCATAAATGGACAATTAAATGCTCTCCAAATTCGAAATCATCAGCATTGCAATGGTTCACAACAAGATAGTGGGGAAATGACACTATTTCTTCATTGTTCAACATGTTTACATGAATTCTTTTGGGTATTTCAACCTGAGAGTCTTATAAAAATGAAATAAAGATCATATACATCAAAAAATAATATAATTAGCATTATAATCTTCCCCAAAGAGATCAATAGCTCACCCAAAGCACAATCCCTCCATTGGCATGAATATGGTGTGAAAACTGGGAATAGTTAAGAGAGAGTGCTGCAATATAAGAATCCAAATTATTTCATGTAGCTTACAACTGAAAATAAGACTCCATTAAATATCCATGAAATACCTGAGTGGCCTTTCCAAACACCAACTAGGATGGGAATCTTTCACCCTCGAAATTGGCTTAAGCAAGAAAACTAGTTATCCACTAGCTCTCACAATTCACAAATGACAATTTCACAAATGAGAAAAAGATTCTTCTCATGGCTAATACCTGTATTTTATTAAAATTATTGGTATTCTAAGGTTCCAAATCCATCCATAAACCAAATCCAAGTCGAATTGGTGTGGCTGCTCATGCTATGCCATGTGGCCCCTCTCTTCACCTTCCCTCTTCTCCTAAATTTGAGTAGGAGCCTCTTGGCCTTCTCCAACTCCCAATTTCGACCTCCAAGATGATCTATTCAGGCATGACATGTCAGTATGTTAGTATTTCAGCCTTCATATCTGACTTGGGTCATAACTGTCATAGAATCTCCATCAATGGTGTCATAGCTATCATAAATGTAAGGGGAATCTAGCCAAGTGTCCATGAAACTCCCATTTGGCTCTTCCTCTCCCATGTACGTTAAAATTCATCCAAAATTAAACCTATGAAGTATATGGATAATTATATTAACATTATAATCCATACAAAAATATTATACTTCCCATATATTCAAATTTGCAAGAGAAAGATACCATTTAACATAGGAATTGTAGCTAGTGTGAGCCCCATAGTCTCCATGTGTCTTCATGCTCTATTGCCACTTCCATTTTATCTTGTATTTATTTAATAATATCAATTATTAAATGTTTATCCCTTTATAATGTCTAAACATCATTTATTATCCCCCTTATTCCAAATCTCAAAGCTTCCACCCCCAACCTAGGAAACTAGTGATTTTTCTCCTTGGCAATTATTTGACTTTTAGCATCCATTTGAATTTTAGCATCCATTTGACAACTTTCATGAATATGGAAAATGTGATTTGGCCATTGTGACCCAATGCCAAATTTGGGACATTACAGAGAATGTCAGTAAATATTTCTTAAGAATAGAAGAGACTGTGAATTCTATGAAGGGTCTTGGTAAAAAGATCGATGAAGCATCCATAGTTCAAAAAAATTTAAGATCTTTGCTTGAAAGATTTAATCCCAAAGTTTCTGCAATAGAAGAATTGAGTGATGTTAAAACTTTTCCTATTGACCAAATCCTAGGTACTCTAACAACCTATGAAATGAGGATTGGTAAAGATAAATCCACCACTAGAGAAGCATCCTTTAAAGCAGAAAAGAACATTGATTCTGAAATGGATGTGACTGAGGAAAAATTTGTAAGGAGGCTAAAGAAAGGATCAAGTAAATACAAAGGCAAGATGCCCTTTAAATGTTTTAACTGTGGTAAAATAGGTCATTTTTCATCTAAATGTCCCCACAAGCAAAAGAGGCAGACTTCTGATGATGAAGAAAACTATACAGTCAATAAATACAACAAAGAGGCTAAATATAAAAAGAAAAGCTTGTGTGTAAATGATGTTGATTCTTCAGAAGAAACAGACAACAATTCATCTTGTGAATATGAATTGAGTAACTTTATTCTTATGGCCATAGAATATTTTGGAAATGAATATACAAGAAGTGACCTGAATGATGAAGAAGCTATGGTTGATATGGAAGGTGACCTAGTCAATGATTTGGAGGAGATTGATAGACTTAGACTAAAGAAGAGGAAACAAAAACAATTATTGATGCAGTATGAAAATAATGGTAAAGAACCAAGTGAATATATTGCCCTGTTAAAATTGGAATTAGAAGAAACAAAGAAAATAGAAGATATTCTAAAACAACAATTAACAGAAGGGAAAAATATGTGTGAAGTAGTGACAGCTAGGAAAGAATTGGAGAAATTTCAAGCTCTGTATCACCAAAATATGTCAAGTATTAAAGATTCAGAAGAACTGAACAACATTTTGGGTAAGCAAAGGTCCCCATGGTTAAAAACAGGTCTTGGCTATGAAGAAGGTTCAAGCAACAAACAATTAGAATGCGAACAAACTATGCAAACAAAACGAAATGAAATAAGTACCAGAATAAAAAATTCAGATCATAATTATCAACCAAGGATTGCTCAGAAACAAAGTCAACTAAATGGAAGACAACCAAGATTCAGGTACCAAATTTTTTTCCATGGTTATTGCTATTGTTTTTCTAATTTTGGCCACAAATATGCAAACTGTGCATTTAATTTTTGAAATATGCAATCAAATAATAGTCAATTGCTGCAACATAGAACAAGACAACCATCAAGTAAACAAGAACAACATACAAATTAGTTCACAACTAAAGGAATAACCCATGATAGATATTATAAAAAATCTTTTGATATACTGTACAATGAGCCATAATGTAATGTTTGTCATAATTTTGGACACAAGGCTTCAAACTGTCATTTGAAGGACTACAAAACAGACCCAAGAGTGAATTACTCTGCTGAAAGTGCTAAAGTTTGGAAGAAGAAAGAAAATAATAAATGTGGCTTAGTGCTTTCTGTTCATAGGCAAAAAGGCCCCTAGTATATTGACAGTGGATGTTCCAAACACATGACTGGTTATAAAAGTAAGTTTATGTCTCTAAGTGAAAATAAATCAGGAAATGTAACTTTTGGAAATGATGCTCCAGGGAAAATCAAAGGAAAAGGAATGGTAAAGTTGAGTAATGGCAAAGGGAAATCCCAAGATGTGTTGTTTGTATATGGACTAAAACATAATATTCTTAGTGTCAACCAGGTTTGTGACAGAGGATGTGAAGTTGTTTTCACTTCTAAAGATTGAAAGATAAAATCTGTATCCTTAGGACAACTAGTTGCAAAAGGCATAAGAACAAAAAAAATGTCTGTCTTGAAATAAGGAAAAGAAGAATGTCATTTAAGCAAGTATGATGAACATTTAAACTTTGATCATATAATCAAGCTTGTGAATAATGGGGTAGTAAAAGATCTTACAAAAATATCAAAGCCATATGACTCTATTTGTAAACCGTGTCAAATGGGAAAATTGACTTGCACACAGTTTAAATCCAAGAACTTCACATCAACATACAAACCACTTCAGTTAGTACATATGGATTTGTGTGGACCATCAAGAAAGGAAGGCACAATAAGAGAAATATATTTTATGTTAGTCATTGATGATTATTCTAGACTCAAATGTGTTTCTTTTCTAAAAGAAAAATCTGAAGCATTTGAAAAGTTCAAAATTTTCAAGGCTCTGACTAAGAATCAAACAGGAAAGAGACTAAAGGAAAAAAGATCTGATAGAGGAGGAGAGTTCAGTTTAGGAGACTTCAAAGAGTTTTGTGATAAACATGGAATTAAAAGAGAATACACTATTCCAGGGACTTCACAGTAGAATGCAGTAGTTGAGAGATAGAATAGGTCAATACAATAGATGGCAATATCAATGACGAATGAAAGGAATATTTCTCATACATACTGGGGAGAGGCAATTCACACAGCTTCCCATATTCTTAACAAAGATCACTTTAGGCCAAACAGTGATAAGCCTCCTTATGAACTATGGTTTGGAAGACCTTCTATCAAACACTTTAAAGTATTTGGAATTATTTAAACACATTCATATTCTTAACATGCCATATCCTTAAATATAAGAATATGAATGTGTTTAAAGGTTGTAGGTAGACATTCATATTCTTAACATGCCTTCTACTAGGGATTATAAGAGCCAACATAAGATGTTCATTCTTCATTGAAAACCATGGGGGGGTGGGTATTGTTATTGATCACTACCACTGCAAAAAATTAATAGTTTGCGTTTTGGAGGGAATACATGCTAACTCCATCCATGACTATGATCAATAAAAGGATTTGTACTTCAATATTGAATTCATATGTCGATGTATATTCTATATGATTCATGGCTATTGAATATGTTGGGATTCATGTAACTCTTGGTGAACTTCTGTGTGAGGCATGCCACCCCTGCAACAATACTAATTCTTTGCAATGAAAGACACTTTGAATCCTTGGGATTAAAGACACGTGTCGTAAAATTTAATAAGCATGACCATGTGCTTTACCATTGTTTTTGGATTTCTAGTACCTTTCATGCACACATTCTCGACATATCTCTTTGTCTGCATATTCATCTCTATATAGAATACAATTATTTGAACATGCATGACATGATATATACTCAACACCCAATCTTTTTCAACATTTTCTTTGCCTCTTCACAACTTCTGGGTTAAACATTATTAATAGGAAGTACCTTATCTTCCAATAACCTGTAGTTAGTGGGAAATATAAATGTACACTTTCATCAATCATTCTTAAATAAAATGTTTTCGACGTTGTTTGTGTGACAAGAATCCTAAAAAAATATGGGAATTAATGGTTAGTTACGTCACTAGTGCTGAGAAACATGAGTTTGACATACCATACATTGCTTTCAAGTTGTACAATAATATTGTTGTCCCTAGTTGGGTTGACTTTAATCGACCATGATCAAAGAGGTGGGTGATGGATGTAAAACCAAAATATTTTCTTATTTTTGTTGTATTACGAGTCTAAAGGGTAGATTAAATTTTCTTATCCATTGGTCTAAAGGGTAGAGTAACTTTTCTTGTGCATGGTTCTAAAGGGCATAGTAATTTTTCTTATCCACTCAAGATATGTAAACATCACATATGTAGCAGGTTTCTATGAACCTTTCCTTATGAGTGATCTAATATAATGCTTGCACACCAACTTAGTAAAATTAATCTACTGTAATAAATGACAAATTATAATGATATTTATTTGCATAAAACATGAATTGATAATGTAGATTGAAGTCTTGGTCACAGGCATGATATATTTCAGATTAAAATGATTTTCACTAGGTTCCAATATCTTATCCCTTAGGTGTTTCTCTATTTCCCATAAGCATCCATATCCTTGGTGGAGTGATTAGACAAATATAAACACTGCTTCATTGCCATCTTGCATCCATAGCCCTTGTGGAATTATCTGCATATCCCTTTTTAAAACTGAACATCCTTTTCCAATCCTTTTCTTTTATTTTGAAATATGATTTAGAAAATAATGGATGGGGGAAGAAATGGAATTTAAACACCCACTGGGAATGAATTCCTTGTTGTTTGGAATTTTGTTAATGATTTGTTGTGCCTTGCTATTTAAGTATATTTGTTTTAATTTTTTGGCCCATAGACTTTGAAATTTTCACCCTTCTCATGATCAACTCTTTTTATGTGTATGAGTGGATCCTACATCACATTGAATAAAATTTCCAATTGTGTAAGGAAAATCATCATCCATCATTCAAAATGTTCATGGTACAACCGTTCACATTACATCTCATTGTACCTCTTATATGCAATTGGATCCTCATTCCTCTAGGCTCATAACCAAACATTACCACACAAAATTATTCGGGCCTAACTCTATGTGTATTTCTATCCTTGTGTGAGAAAGGTAGGCATATAAAACCTTCGGTTGTAGTAAGGAAATCAGAGCATCATTAATCAATAGACAAACCATGCTTTAGGAAAAAGAAAAAGAAACTTTTAAAGTTTCTTGGTTTATAAGGAAGTGGTAAGAAAATGAATTGCAATAATCAAAATAAACTTTTGTTTATAACAAAAATAATCACCACTTCTATGTTAGAAGATAAGTTTTTAATAATATAAAATGCTCAAAGACAAGTTTACTCAATATTTTGCAATCTCGATTGACAAAATATTTACCAAGTAAAAGTCATGCAACAATCTGAATAATCAAGCACAAAATGATTAATCTCTATAAAACGAATGAAAGCAATTATCCTTCAGAAGTTCAAAAATGCTATGAGAAACAATCATGTCCATGATTCACAACTTGGAAACACAAACTTATTTATTCTATCTTTCCACTAAAAATTCCAGCCATGAATTTTCACTCTTTTTCTAGAGTAAATGCTCTTAAGATTAAAATTTGTACATATTCCCTAGGTTCGATACTAATTCAATTAGGTTCATGAAGGTTAAAAATTGTCTGCAATAGTTTAATCCAATGTTAGTGATTGGTATTTATTTATCTATTATAATTCACCTCAGATATATTTTAACATATATGGATATGCTTGTAAGTTTTAAACATATGCAGAGAAGCAAATCATAGATATTCTTTGAAGAAAAATAGAGATTACACCATAGCATTCACACATAAACACAAAGATTTACCCTGGAAACCCTTAGTCGGGAAATCCAACAAACCTTGGAGCCTCACCTCCTATTTTCTCATTATCATTATGACCCTCAGAATACAAAATATGGGTATTCATCAGCATCCAATACCCTAATCTGTTAACCCGAATTAGAAAATAGACTCCAATCCCTTAATCGGGATTAAGTTACATATTTTTAGAAAATTCCCCAAAATAGCCAATTTTTTTTTGCTTGCGTTGGAAACGGCCTAACATCTGTTTTCGTGAAGGTGCTGACATGTATTGTCAGATGCAGCACTGACATGCACACCTCCCCTCCACACACACATGCAATGATTATAACATATACCCAACATCCTCCCACTTGTTGTTTCCTTTGCATAACAATGAGTCATGTACTCATAAAGTCATAGGTTCAAGGCATCAATGCCCATAGATTCTATACAACAAGAGAAATTCTCTATACTAAAAGACTTTGTTAATGAGTTTGCAACAGTTTTAAAGGTGCCAACCTTCTCCAACAACACTTTCTTGTCTTCAACCATATCTCTCACAAAGTGATATTGCACATCAATATGCTTTGTCTTAACATGATAAGCATGGTTCTTTGCCAGGAATATTGCACTTTGGCTATCACAAACTAACTTTTACAACTTTTTGTACAAACCCAATACCTGAACACAATATTTGAAACCATAAAACTTCTTTGCTTGCATGAGTGTCTGCCATGTATTCAACTTCTGTAGTTGAGAGTACAACTACAACTTATCTCTTACTCATCCTACTGATAGCTCCTCCAAATAGATTAAAGGCATACCCACTTGTAGATTTTCTTCGATCAATATCTACAACCCAGCATACATCAACAAATCCATGTATATTTATTACTCTATTTGGTCTAGGTCTTCCTTGGTAGCAGATTGCATAATTTGTGCTACCACACAAATATCTGAAGACCCTCTTTACAGCTGTCCAATGCTCCTTTCCTAGTTTTGACATATATATGCTCAAAAGTCCCAATACATGAGCAATGTATGGTATGGTACATACCATTGCATACATCAAACTACCAACT
>LPNX011229968.1:133748-149138 GCA_001517045.1 Pseudotsuga menziesii
CTTGGTCCATGTGTATGTTAGAGAATTCATCTACTAACTGAAGGAATTTACTAAGCTCCTCATCATTTTCAAACACCCTCCAAAATTTTTCATTGTCTGAAAGAGAGGGTCTGTACTTGACCTGAACATCATAGCTGATCTTAGGGGGTAAAGGAGGAACAAACAGACTTGCAGAGACGGCCAGGGAATCAGCTAGGTGATTCAAAGCCCTAGGAATATATGACAGTTCAAAAAACATAAAGGAGTCTCTGAGTTTCCATACCTCGTCCCTGTATGCCTTCAATCTGATATTTTTTTTCTGAAAAGTGTTGTTGACCTGCTGTATGATGAGGTCTGCATCTCCAAAAATATTCATGCACATGATCCCCATCTCCTTGGCAGCTTTAACTCCTAGCAGTAAGGCTTCATATTCTGCTACATTGCTAGTGGTTTTGAAATCAAGCTTATAAGATAAGTGAATGTTTTCCTTAGATGGGGAAATCAATACTACACCCATGCCTGCTGAGATTTGAGCACTAACCCCATCAAAATATATGGTCCAGATCGCTGTCGTGACTTCCTTGGGCTGCTGACGGGTGTGCTCAGTGAGCTGAACTGATGTCTGTTGATTATCATCTATTTGCAAAATGCAAGACCCAAAATCGGTGTCTACTGCGTAGATGGCGTGATTCACTGAGTGGCTCTCCTTGCTGATAATGTATGCTAGCTGATTTTCCCTGTATAGCCTCTTAGTGTCCCCTCCAAACATGGGAATGGTGGCATATGTGAGATCGGTCTGAAGGGTGCCACCTAGTATTTTTCTCCATGACCGAGGCAGCAAGAGGCCGAATTTTGGAGGAATATCAGCCACTACAATGTCCATCATTATGCTTTTCGAAGGTAGCTGCGTTAAGTTTACAGCAAGGTCTTTGATGAGGCCCAAGCACTTGAACTTCCTGGAGTCAAAGGAGAATAAATCATGGTAGGGATTGGTGATGTTGAGGCCAATATCATCCATCACAACCTTTGGCATTAGGTTATGAGAGGCTCTCGAATCCAGTAGACAGTTATGGAGGATTTTATCATGGATGTTCAAGGATATATAGAATGGTGGGTAGGAGTCCTTTAGGTCTTCGTTCATGGGGCCCAGGGTTACAACGGGATTGTCATCTTGCAGGTTCACAAAGTCAGTGTCAATGTGCACCTTGGGCTGAAGGGAATTTAGAATGGAAATTTTGAATGCATCATTCTTCATTAGTTCAATTAAAGGGAAAGGGATTTTCAATTTTTGAATTTTAGACTCGAGATTGAAGGAATAATGCAGCCTATATGGAAAACTTACCTCATGAGTTGTAGGTTTGAGTTGGACTTGATCAGGTGTGGCAGAAGGTGTTGGTTTATGCAATGCTTTGGATGGGACAACCACTTTCTTTGGAAAAACAACAACCTTTCTAGTTGGTGCAGCAGGCTGCTTGGTAGGTACATCACTCTTCTTGAGGGGAGAAACCAACCTAGACCTCAGTTGGTAACCTCCCTGAACATTAGCCTGATAGACAGCCTCTTCAATGATCTGCTCATCAATCAGGGCTTCCTCATATTCTGCCCATGTCAGAAAATAATAGTCCACCTCATCCTCCATGCAGCGGATATTGTCTTCAGCTTCTTCTTCTTCTTCAATGAATTCTGGCTCTTCTTCTAATACAACATTTTGAAATGGATCTCTTATCCTCTAATCTTTCCCTTGATTTCTCTCCCTTCTGAGAATCTGAACTGGGGGGTTTCCTCTTCTATAAGGAACAAAATTTGGGTTTCGAGGAGCAAAGTCGCTTGGCCCTTTACCCCTCATCAGTAGATGTCCTTGGTCCTTCAATTTAGACATTTCAGTAGTCAGGTTATCTAATATTTTGGTCATTTTGTCAATCTTGTTCTCTGATGCCAAAGCCCCACTATAGTTTGTTGGCTGCTTTTTCCTGTCTATCTTCCCTTTGACCTTTTGAGATGCCAGAATGTTTGACTCTACTTCTAGGGAAACATCCTGCATGACTGATAAGGAAACAAACCTCCTTTCTCTGAGAAGTAAGAAGAAGTCAGAGCCAAAGGAATTTGCATAAGTTATCCTAGCTAAGGTATCAGTGAGCTTAATTTCGATAGGGATCTTCCTGTACATATTGTTGAATCTCTTGGTAAAGTTGGAGACAGACTCCCCCTTTTCTCTTTTCAGGTTGCTGAATTCTGTGATATAGTAGAGGTGGTCCCTCCTTTCTCCCCAATGCTTTAGGAAAATGTCATCTAGGGCCTCTATGCCTTCCACTGACCCAATAGGCAGTTCCTTAAACCACTTTTTGGCTTGGCCATCTAGGCTTTGCACAAAAACCCTGGTCCATACATCTTCTTGTTCTATGTTAATATTTCTAGCATAGCTATAAAAAGCCTCTAGATGTTCTTCAGTAGTGAAATCCCCTTCCCCTATAAACTTGGGCATATACTTGAGATAATCCCAGGTAGGCATGGCTGCGAGAGGATTTGGCAAAATTAGGTGTGCATACCTAGCTACCAGGATCCTTTCCATATTGGTCAATTGAGGGGTGGCCATATTGGAAATGGGTATGGACAGGGTTGTGGAAGGTAGCACTGATGAATATACTTGTTGAGAAGGCGGTAGTATACTTATCCCAGTGGAGTCACCAGGGATTGGATCTTCACAAGCAGTAGTGCTTGAAGATTCCCAACCCCTAGATTTTTATGATGTATCTAAAAATTGTTGGGAATTAAGAGTTTCAGTAGAAGAAATAATAGCAGAAAGATTTCTTGAAATACCTGATGTAGCTTTTTGTGCAGTACTGCTGGTCTGTCTTAGTAAATCCCTAGCTTTCCTCAAAATTTCTTTTGGATTTGAAACGGGTGTTATTGGTGGCCCCTTTGGGTTTGCTCTGGTACTTGGTATTCTTGAAGCCACCTTATATCAATGGAGTCACCAGATAGATGATTACAACCACAATAAGTTCCAAGCTTTGTCTATCATCAAAGCATGGATCTATGTCATCTCCTAGTGAAGCTGAGCTTCAATCTCGTCTCCCCGGCAATGGTGCCAGTTTATTATCACTCTAGGAAACTCCTCTAGGTTGTAGCTCGAGGATACCTCATAAATTAAAATGTTTTTAGGGTTTTCTGATAAGGATCAAGTAAGGTGACCTATATAACCTCCCACTCTCAAGACATGCATGAAGTTCACTCAATTACAAGGCTTTTAGTTACAACTTGTTCAGTAGTTTGACAATAAGGTGCAAGGATGGAGAACTCATCAAGCTGGCAGAATTACATACAAAACAGATGCATATAAATGGATAAATCATGACAAGGATGGTACTTATAAATCAAATCACATTAACTCACCAATAGGATGACAACTATTAGTTATTAATCAACTTGAAAATCACCTAAATGCACATTCATGCATAAGTACAGTAAAGATAAAGATGATGGCTTAACAACTCATAACAAAAGAGCTTATAATTAGAATAAACAAGATGAAACGCTTGACAATATAATAGGATTACAAATCCCCGAAGTCGAACCTTTATTATAAAATCAATCATGGGCTTTATAGCCTTCTACAAAAATGACAGATCTTGAAACTTCCATCTGTTTTCACAAAAATATTCGGAAGTGATAGTTTTTTCAGATTACGGTTTCAAACCCTTGCTAACTATTTGTCTACCTATTGTGAAGATCTAGTTCACTGAGCAAAATTTTAATAACTGAAGTGGTTGCTGATAATCACCACTGTTGGTTCAGTTTGAAGTGACTTTCCTTGTTTAATCCGCCATATTTTTCTACCTTGTCGCCGTGGTCGCTGATCGGAAGCTCTATCTTCTAGCACATCGGTGCCCTAGACCGAACGCTGCCGCTATTTTGGAGGTGAAACGAACTAGTTTTATCGCTGTCGAAATGATTTTTGTCATTGATTGGAGGCCTTGTCCGTTGCCTTACCGACACTGCGGAGTTGCTTAGCTTTACCTCATCGATCTGTAGTCCTTAGTTCTTCTGATCGCCGATGATTTTCTATTGATTGATCGGAAGCCTTATCCGTTGCCTTACCAACACTGTGGAGCTGCTTGGTTCTAAACTCGTCGTTCCGTAGCCCTTAGTTCTTCTGATCGTCGATGAGTTTCTATTGTCGCGGAACCCATTGTCGGTCTGTCTCCCACCGTTGTGGCTCCTTAGTAGACTATCTTGCCGATCTATAGTCCTTAGTTCTTCCGATCTCCAATGATTTTCTATTGATTGATCGAAACCCATAGTCAGTCTATCTCTCACTGTTGTGGATCCTTATTGGACTATCTTGCCGATCTGTAGTCCTTATTTCTTCCGATTGCCGATGATTTTCTAATTATTGATTGAGACCTGTAGTCAGTCTGTCTCCCGCCATTGTGTCTCCTTAATGGACTATATTATCGATGGTTAGTGTTTTCAAGCTATGACTCCTTATTAAGTAGTGGTTCCAATTTTTGATACGTGACTTTGGAGGCATTTTAGTGCTTTATATCGCTGACATTGCAGAAACTTTCAGCTTTACTTCGTCGATCCGTAGTCCTTAGTTCTTCCGATCGCCGAAGTTTTCATTTGATCGTAGAAGCCGCAGTCTGTATGTCTGTTGTTGGCTAATGAGATGTTTTGATCCTCGCCCAAGCCACCAAATCTACAACTTTGTGAAATTTTCATCAGAAATAGAGGCTTTCAAACTGTTAGTGATATTCATATCCCTCATTGTGTGAATTAAATTCTTCATACTATTGAAATAAATTGTTTTGGGAGATAACACCACACTTCTTACATTAATCCTTGAATTCATTCCTACGTAACTCTCCACCATTATCTGTCCTCAACACCTTTATTTTCACACATAGTCTTGGCTATGAATAAGGTTCAAGCAACAAATAGTCATCATGCAAATAAACTGTGCAAACAAAAGGAAATGAAACAAGAACCATAATCATAAATTCAGATCAGAATTATAACCAAGGATTTCTCAGAAACAAAGTCAACTAAAGGGAAGACGACCAAGATTCAAGTACCAAAGTTTTTTCCATGGTTATTGTTATTGTTGTTCTAATTTTGGCCACAAAGCTGCAAACTGTGCATTTAATTTTGGAAATATGCAATCAAATAATAGTCAATTGCTGCGACATAGAACAAGACAATCAACAAGTAAACAAGAACAACATACAACTCAGTTCACAACTAAAGGAATAACCCATGATAGATATTAAAAGTCTTTTGATCTACTCTACAATGAGCCAGAATGTTATGTTTGTCATAATTTTGGACACAAGGCTTCAAACTGTCATCTGAAGGACTACAAAACAGACCCAAGAGTGAATTACTCTGCTGAAAGTGCTAAAGTTTGGAAGAAGAAAGAGAATAACAAATGTGGCTTAGTGCTTTCTGTTCAAAGGAAAAAAGTGCCTTGGTATATTGACAATGGATGTTCCAAACACATGACTGGTGATAAAAGTAAGTTTCTATCTCTAAGTGAAAATAAATTCACCGCCCCTTCATAGAATGAGCGGGGATTCTCATAGTTCATGTTTTTGTTATGTTTATTCACAATTGTTTATAGTATATAACAGGTTATATCAACACTCTATTCTTCCTGAGTTGGGCTGCATACAATATTTTTCTTACTGGTATTATTCCCAAACATATAACAATATTTTTCTTTTGCCCTCGGATGGTGAATGTGCTACTAAAATCTCGGATTCCTACCTGCCACTATTTTATTCATGCCTTTTACACGGCTTGGATTGGTATGATCATCTGTATGACTGTGTGTAAAAGTCCTTTTGACTGGTGACGAACTATATATTATGGTCACGAAGCATATGCTCTTATTTTTTTTGAAATACACTTTTAAGTGTATCAACGGAAGGTAATTTTGTTTGAAGAAATAAAGTTAAGCTTTTTTTCCAAGGGAAAAAGAAGTGAAAATAAATAAGGAAATGTAACTTTTGGAAATGATGCTCCAGGGAAAATCAAAGGAAAAGGAATGGTAAAGTTGAGTAATGGCAAAGGAAAATCCCAATATGTGTTGTTTGTATATGGACCAAAACATAATATTCTTAGTGTCAGTCAGGTTTGTGACAACGGATGTGAAGTTTTTTTCACTTCTAAAGATTGCAAGATAAAATCTGTACCCTCAGGACAGTTGGTTGCAAAAGGCATAAGAACAGAAAACAATGTCTATGTCTTGAAAGAAGGAAAAGAAGAATGTCATCTAAGCAAGTATGATGAAAGCTGGATTTGGCATAGGAGACTTGGACATTTAAACTTTGATCATATAATCAAGCTTGTGAACAATGGGGCAGTAAAAGATCTTCCAAAAATATCAAATCCATATGAATCTGTTTTAAACCATGTCAAATGGGAAAATTGACTCGCACACAGTTTAAATCCAAGAACTTCACATCAACAGACAAACCACTTCAGTTAGTACATATGGATTTGTGTGGACCATCAAGAGAGGAAGGAACAATAAGAGAAAGATATGTTATGTTATTCATTGATGATTATTCTAGACTCAAATGGGTTGCTTTTCTGAAATAAAAATCTAAAGCATTTGAAAAGTTAAAAACTTTCAAGGCTCTGACTGAGAATCAAACAGGAAAGAGACTGAAGGTAATAAGATCTGATAGAGGAGGAGAGTTCAGTTCAGGAGACTTCAAAGAGTTTTGTGATAAACATGGAATTAAAAGAGAATACACTATTCCAGGGACTCCATGACAAAATGGAGTAGTTGAGAGATAGAATAGGTCAGTACAACAGATGGCAAGATCAATGATGAATGAAGGGAATATTTCTCAGACATATTGGGTAGAGGAAATTCACACAACTGCCCATATTCTTAACAAATATCACTTAAGGCCAAACAATGATAAGACTCCTATGAACTATGGTTTGGAAGACCTGCTTCTATAAAACGCTTTAAAGTCTTTGGAAGTAAATGTTATATTAAAAATAACGATGAACATATTGGCAAATATGATGACATGGTTGATGAAGGTATCTTCTTAGGATATGCTGCAAATAGTAAATGATACACTTGTTATAATATGAGGCTGCATAAATTGGTTGATTGTATTGACATTAAAATCGATG
Source organism: Pseudotsuga menziesii (assembly GCA_001517045.1). Lineage (NCBI taxonomy): Eukaryota > Viridiplantae > Streptophyta > Pinopsida > Pinales > Pinaceae > Pseudotsuga > Pseudotsuga menziesii. The sequence goes on from LPNX011229968.1 coordinate 140,883, forward strand.
AGGGCATGAAGAAAGAATATTTTGGCTCCAAGAACATTTCAAATTTTTTCTTGACTGTGGGTTCCTCTCTGCTCTAGAACGATGTGCTCTGCTTGTTTTGTAGGTCATCCATGCCTGGTCGGTCATGTTGCTACTGGTTCTTCTTGTCTAATTAATTTGCTGGTGAAATAATTTGCTTCAGGTTCCTCCCTCGTTGGAGGAAATTGCTTGTGTGAGAAGAGTTTCATCTAAGAGACGACTGGCCCTCTGTTGGAGATCGTTCTGGGAGATCCTTCACTGGGGGTTGGCTGTAGTTCTATCAGACTCTGTCTATGTTGACCTAGCATATTGATCGGCTTGCAAGATCCTAGTTACACTGCTACACTGCTTCAGTGATCGAGGACTTTCTGCATTTCTAAGGACTGGTTTGTATTTTGGATCTTGTCTAGGAATAAACCTTTTAATTTTTGGCTGGGATATGTCCATCATATTCTTGTTGTCATATCTTCCAGGATTTTTGGTCTGATCCATGGATCCTGGAGAGCCCCCCCCTCCACTTCCCCCAGATCTTGAAGCTTTTAAGCATCTTATTTCCTCTTATGGGAAGAGGAAGGGATCCCCATTGACACAGAACTTCATAAAGAAAACTGAAATTCCATCTGTTGACCTACCAATAGACCATCCTCATCAGACTGCATTGAATCTTATGGAGCAAGGGATCATCGAGAAATTTACAGGCCTTTGGCCCTCCCTGAAGGCCATCAAAGGATGGGTCCAGAGAAATTGGAGGCCATTGGTCTCAAAAGGTATTCACAATCACTTTGTTGGCAGAGGGTATTACATCCTTGTGTTTGATTCTACTAAATACTGAGACCTCATATTTTGTAATGGACCATATTTTACGGGTCCTCAGGGCCTTTATCTGAATAAATGGACGTTGGATTTTGACCCCACTCAGGATGTCCCTTCAACCGCCCTGGTTTGGGTAAGGCTCCCTCATCTTCCCCTTCATTGCTAGAATTCAAAATCGTTAGAATCTATTGGAAACACACTTGGAAAGTACATTGACAGGGCAGAGAGGAAAGACCAATATTCGTGTGCTTGAATTTCCGTGGAAGTTGACTTAGAGATAAGGCTTCTAGAGGAAATTAAGCTAAATGTTGCTGAATGGTCTTATGTTTAGGAGCTTGATTATGAGCAGATACCTTTCAAATGATGACATTGCTATGGTTATGGTCATTTTGCTCACAATTTTAAGAAAAAATTAGAGGTAGAAATGGAAAATGAAAAGGCTAATCAATGGACTCAAGTACAGAAATCAACCATCAATAATCAGGTTAATAAATCGAAAGGTAGAGGATGTAATGTTGGAAAAGGCAATGAGAAAAAATCCTTAATCCCTCAGGCTTCTGGTTAGGATTATACCTCCTCAAATCCCTTTGTGGTCTTAAGCTCAGTTGAGGATAACTCAATTGTCCTAGAAGAAGGTGAAGTGCAGGCCTGAGAAGAGCAAATTGAAGAGGGAGAAGTACATCTAGTCTCTGTGGAAAATTCTGAACCTGTACTTCTAGAAATACCAATGCTAGAATCAATTATGCAAGAAACTCCAATGGAAGACTCAATCATGCTAGAACCTCTTAATTCTCCTGTAGGAGACACCTCTCCTCCCTTCTATGCATATATTTTAAAGAGGAAATTGGTAGAGTATTCAGGATCCTCAGGAGAAGATGAGCATTTTACCAAAAATGTAGGAAGGAAGTATCGAAAGGAGATTCGAGAAGAAGAAGCTGAGCACTTAAATATGCAGGGAAGACAGTTTACATTAGAAATGTCTTATGGCAGAAATAAGAGGAACAAACCCCCAAAGGGAGGACAAACTCCCTCTACCTCAGGTAAATAATGCATATTACTTCATGGAACTTTAGGGGCTTGGGGAATCCAAATAAGGCAGAAGCAGTGAAAGACTTGTTGAGAATGGAACCTTCAAATATACTTTTATTACAAGAGACCAAGATTTCTGAAGATGCACTGCTTTTATTGAGTAAAACTAAGTGGAAAAAGAATTCTGGAATGGATGTCAGTGCAAGGGGTACTTCAGGAGGACTAGAAACATTATGGTCTGAGGAAGTCTTTTTGTTGAAAGAGTCATATGCATCCAAAAATTGGATCTTTACATATCTTCAACATATCCCTAGCAAGACCTCCTTGGCTCCCTTTAACCTATATGTACATGTAAATCTTATTGAAAAGAAGAACTGCTGGATTACACTATCACAATTTATTGAAATTCACTCTCCTATCAATATTATTGTGGCCGGAGATCTTAACATTATTATTAATCCAGAGGAAAAAAAGGAGGCGTTTGAGGTAAGGACCATTTTCATGAGCTCGTTGAGAATTTTATTCATTCCTAGGATCTGCTATATTTCAAACCCAAGAAAGGGTGATTTACATGGTCTAATAATAGAACTGTGGCTACTAGCATTCTAGATCATCTAGACAGATTTTTGGTACAAAGTTCACTGTTGGTTGGTAACTCTCTAATCTCTTCTAAAATTCTTCATAAATTAACCTCTGACCATCATCCAATCACTCTGATTATCGAAGAGGAGGAAAATATAGGCCCAATCCCATTGAGATTTAGTCCTCACTGGATCAAGAAGGATGGATTTTGGGAAACGATGATTTGTGCCTAGTCTCAATTGGTCGATGGCTCTCCCAGTTATGTATGGGAACATAAGCTTAAGCGCCTCAAATTTGCATTGAAAAGTTGGATTAAAAACTAGTTTCGATTCCTTTCAGTCATAGGAAAGAGTCTATTCAGGCCTTAGAAGGGATTCAGTTCAATATGGAGGAATCATAAATCATTAAACCGCTACTGGTGAAAGAGAATTCTGGGCCAAATTTATTCTTTCCTCTCTTTTTGCCAGGAAGAAGAACAACTGTGGCTAAAATCTCACAGTCTATGGCTGCTTGCCGGTGATAAAAACTCAGCTTTTTTTCATAAACAGTGTAGAGCTCGAATTTCACATAATCACATATCAGAAATCATATCTGGTGATGGAGAGGTTATCAAAGGACATTAAAAAATGTACCAGCTTGCTCTTTCACATTTTCAGTTGCTGTTCATTGAAGAAGCCATCCTGACTCTTTTGGGATGCTGATTTATTATATTTTATTCCTTCTTTAATCTCTGATGAACTTAATGCAGGTTTAGTGAAATATTTCATAGAAAAAGAAATTGTTGATGTAATATGGGCCATGGAACTAGAAAAAGCCTCTGGTCTGGATGGCTTCTCCATCCACTTCTATAGGGCGTGTTGGAATATTATCAAATCAGATCTTTCCAGAATGATCTTTTCTTTCCTCAAAAAATACAAAGTTGGAGGAGGATCTAAATCTACCTTCCTGGATCTAATTCCTAAGGAGATAAATCCAGAAACCTTCGATAGATTTAGACCAATTTCACTTTGCAATTCCTCTAATAAAATTCTAGCCAAACTCCTAGAAAACAGACTCAAGACTTTGTTGGGGATGTTAATCTCTCCTCTCCAGGGGGGATTTGTCAAAGTAAGACACCTTATTGACAATGTGATACAAGTTCAAGAAGCTGTGCATTCCATCTACCAATGAAAGGATAAAGGAATGCTCATCAAACTTGACATGAAAAATGCCTTTGATAGAGTAAATATGAATTTCCTCTATCAAATTATTCATTCATTTGGATTCAGTGGTGAATTGGTTAGATTGATTAAAGCCTACAAAGATAGGCTTTGGATTGCGCCTTTGGTTAATGGGAGACCAACAGATTTCTTCCAAGCCACTAGACGACTTCGCCAAGGATTCCCATTGTCTCCATTCCTTTATATATTGATGGTCGAATCTTTAAGTAGGAAACTCTATGCTGAAATGGTTGCAGGTGTTATTCTAGGTATAAAGGTAGTTAGAGGTGTGGATTCTATCAATCATTCCCTTTTCAGTGATGATTCTCTTCTTCTTAGAGGGGCTTCAGTTGTTATAGCTCGGGTTTTTAATGAAGTTCTCCAGAATTTCTGCCAAAGTTTAGGAGCGTTGATCAATAAAAGAAAGACTGTTGTTTTTGGATGGAATGTTTATTAGCTAACAATGAAACAAATTGCTTGTACATTGGGTTTTCCTGGCTTTGAAAAGTGGGATAAGATCAATTATTTGGGACTCCCGTTAACCTTGGGACCCTGCCCTCCCTTGCTTTGGATGGAAGTAATCAGTAAAATAAAAGAAAAAATACTCTCATGGGGCAGATATTTGTTAACTATGGCTGGTAAGCCAGTTCTTATAAAGGCGGTTCTTTCATCTCTTCCTATATTCCAATCCTCATAGATCGTAGTGCCCAAATTCATCACTGCCCAAATTTCCAAACTTCTTTGGGACTTTCTCTTGAACGGTGGAAAAGGTAATCAGAATAAGTTGCATTTGGTTGGGTGGGAAACTATTCAAAAACCTATTTCAAAAGGTGGGTTGCAAATTAGAGACCCCGTATTGGATAATCTAGCTCTAGGCAGAAAAATTATCTAGAAAATGATTGCAGAAAAAAAAAAACACCTAGTCAACAAGATTCTTCGGAGGAAATATCTCAAGGGATGTTCAATAAGAAGTTTACAATAAGCTAATACTCTCCCTGGCACTGCAATATGGAACTTGTGCAGAAAAGGAATTGACCATATTCATCATCAGATTTACAGAATCCCTGGCAATGGGATGAAAATCTTACTATGGGAAGATAACATTCTAGGAAATCCTCCTCTTTCAACTTTAAATCAGTTAAGTGAGATTAAATCTTGGTTAAAAAATAAAGGTCTTCTCAGGCTTACCGATATCTTCCTTTGGGATGGTAATGGAAATTGGGTTGGCTGGGTTTTTTTGGAGATTCCAAAGCCACTTCATCAGCAACAAAAATCATTGATTACATCTCTCTTAGGCATGGCACCTATCCATTGATTATCTAAGGATAGATGGGGCTGGGGTCCTACTGGAAATTACTCAACATCTCTTGGGTTTTCTTCCTTACAGCCTTCTCAACCTTCATTTTTATCCCCAACTATTTGGAAGTCCGTCTAGTCCTCATTTAGCCTTCCAAAGGTTAATTTCTTTACATGGCTTCTCTTGCACAATAAGGCATTGGTAGGAGATAATCTCTACAAACATGGCTTTCACGGCCCATTTAGATGCAGTTTTTGTTTTACAGTAGCAGAAACAACAGATCACATATTTCTCAATTGTGATTTCTCCCAAACGATTTGGAATTTGGTTCTTGAGGGATTGACGATGGCTGCTTTTTCTCAATCAGCAATCGTTCCTTTATATGCTTCCTGGAATGATCGAATTTCTGTATTGAAGGGGACAAATGCAAAATGTAAAAAACTCTGGCAAACAATTCCCAAATCAATTTGGTGGATAATATGGCTTGCTCGAAACGATTACATTTTTAATGGAATCCCTCCCTCTCCCAAAGACACAACAAGCAAAGTGAAATGACGGATTTTGGAATCTACTAGCAAATTGAAAAACATTTCCACGATGTCTTCAGATTTTGTAGTATGGCTGGGAATTTCTCCTACTGTGATTGGGAGAAATGTATCTTTTCTTAAACCAATTCTTCCTTCTCCTTGGCGGATCAGGCTTAGTGCTGATGATTTTCTTATGTGGTGGAAGAGATCTGGTATTGATACTATTTTTTTCGATGGCACATCCAAAGGTAACCTAGGAATTTCTAGTGTCGATGGGATGGTATTTTTTCCAGACTGTTAAAGCCATATCTCCTTCAGTTGGGGTCTTGGAGTTAGCTCTAATAATCAGGCCGAGAGCTATAGCCTTCTAAAAGCCTGTTAGATTGGAAAATAAATGGGATTTCAGTTAGTTCCAATTTTTGGGGACTCTGAGATCCTGATCAAAATGATAAATTCCGAAGAATAGTTTTTCAACCCTTCCTTGAATAAAACTCTGCAGCTTATCCAAAAAATTTTGAGTGATTTTGAAAGGGTGTCCTCTTTCCATATATTGCAAGAGTTAGACAATCATGCTGACTTGCTAGCAAATAAAGCATGCCAAAATCCTCTTGGAAATCTTAGTATCAATGGAGAATCAAGTTCATTTTAGCCACTCCCTTGAGAGTATTTCAGAAATCAGTCCTACAAACTGGAAAGCTCCTTAAGCTTAAAAAGATTTATAATTATTTGCTTCTAGATCTATATCTTCTGGTGTTTTTGTAAATGGTTGATTCGTTCTCTTTTTGGCCAATTCACACATGAATCATTTCTTAAATAAAATAAAAATAAAAAATCTAACCGTTTTAGTTAAAAAAATCGATGAAGGAATCCCTGTAAAATATATTCAAATAAGCAATGTTGAACCAAATACAAAAGATATAGTTGAAGTTAAGGAAGAACAGGTCCAAGAACTAGAAAAAGAAGATTCAGAGTTAGATGATGAAAGTGCAAACATTCAGGCAGATTCAAGACAATAGATAGAAACAAAACCACCTTCCAGAATTGTTCAGAAGAATCATCCTGAAAATCAGATAATTGGTGACAAGAATAAAGGAGTTCAGACAAGAAGGAAGTTGATTAAAGCTTCAGAACAATCTCATATTGCTTTCCTATCTACGGTGAAACCTAAGAATTTTGAAGAAGCCAGTGAGGATAAAGATTGGATTAAAGACTTGAATCAAGAGCTTGATCAGATTGAGAAGAATAATACTTGGGAGTTGGTTCCTAGACCTGCAGATAAAAATGTAATATCCTCCAAGTGGGTGTTTAAAAACAAGATGAATGAAAAAGGACAAATGTTGAGGAATAAATATTGATTGGTCTGTAAGGGGTATGCATAAGTTGAGGGACATGATTTTGATGAATCTTTTACACCAGTGGCAAGATTGGAAACTATCAGAATGTTTCTTTCCTATTCCAATCATAAGAACTTCAAAGTGTATAAGATGGATGTTAATTCAACTTTTCTCAATGGAGATCTAGAAGAAGAAGTCTATATAGAGCAACGTGAAGGATTCCAATTGACAGAAAATCCTAACAATGTTTGCAAATTGAAGAAGGCTCTATATGGATTGAAACAGGAACCAAGATCCTGTTATTATAGATTGGATAAATATCTGCAGGACAAAGGATTCAAGAAATGTATTGTTGACAATAACTTGTATATCAAATCTGAAGGTGATAATCTATTAGTTGTTTTGGTGTATGTGGATGACATTATTTTTGGATGCACTAATGATTCTTCTGTTCATTGGTTTGCTAATGCCACACAATAGGAGAATTGTCATTTTTTCTTGGTCTTTGCATTATTTAGAGTTTTGAAGGTTTATTTCTCTCCCAAGAGAAGTATTTGAAGGAGATATTGAAGAGATTTCAAATGGAAGATTCATCATCAGTTAGTACACCTATGGTTGTTGGTTGTAAACTTAGCAAGGATGATGTATCACCCGATGTTGATCAAAGAACATATCGGTTAATGATAGGAAGTCTCTTATACATTACAACATCTCATCTTGATATAATGCAAGTTGTTGGAATGGTAGGAAAATTTCAGTATGCTCCTAGGAAAAATCGTTTGGTGGCTATTAAGAGGATATTTAAATATTTGAAGGGAACAATGACTCATGGTCTTTGGTATCCTAGAAATCAGAGTCTTCAGTTAACTACATATTCATATGCTGATTAGGAAAATTGTTTGGATGGAAGAAAGAGCACAAGTGGAGGTGCATTATTCTTGGGTGATTCTTTAGTTGCATAGCTGAGTAAGAAGTAAGGATTGATATCTTTATCCACTATAGAAGCTGAATACATTGCTACTGCCAACTATTGTACACAAATACTTTGGATTATCCAGACATTGTGTAATAACCCAAAATTTCATAAAAATTTAAATTTTTTAAAGTGACATAAAATGTCTTACATCGCAGTTTAGTAATGGCTAGCGGTTAGCGGAAAATGAAACAATTTAACAAATTTTAAGGACTAGTTTAAAATACAGAAAAACTAATACAACTTTAATTTTCATAAGTTATATAAAAATGACTTGCATTTAGTTGCTGCTAGCTGTACTGATGATTTACTTTTGTCAAGTAGGTGAGAAACCATGTTTGAAATCGAGGCTTAGTTAGCATTCTGCTAACTCAAATGAACTGCTGGTTCTTACTGGTTCAGCAGGTAAGCGTATGATCAAGTAGAAGTTTATTTTGAATTATGTCGAGAAGTACTTCTTTAGCATGATAAGATGCTAGTATAT
>LPNX011229968.1:155269-177722 GCA_001517045.1 Pseudotsuga menziesii
GCTTGATTGTCTTAAACTCCCCAGAGATTTCTTCATAAGGTTTATATTTTCTCTCTCTAGTATGGTGGTTATCCTCACTACTGTCACTATTATAATGAGAGTTACGTTGATCACCAAATACTTCGGAAGATGAGCTACTTTCATTTTTAATCTGTTTAGTCTTTTTATACTTATGTTGATAACTTATATCTTCTAAATCAGCTCTTTTACCCTTTCCCTCTGTATGAAATATTTCTATTAAGATCTGATTCAACTCCTCCTGAGCTCTCAGAATCCTCTCATTTTCTTTCTTAACAGATTCCATTTCAGATTTTAATTCTTTTACTGTTTGTAATAGTTCTAAAGAATTAGTGGTTATGTCTTCTTGTATAAGTTCTCTTTGTATATTATCTTGTTCAGTATAAGGAGATTCCTCTTTTGCATATTCCTCCAATATTTCCATACCTGTCGTTAAACTTAGAAACAAATTTCTCTGTTTATATCATTTAAAGAAAACAACATCAACAAAATGATTTAAATTTACTATTCAATATAAGCAAGTTGAGCTTCATCAAAGCCTAGTGTTTGAAACTTGTGCTCTGATACCACATGTAATAGCCCAAAATTTCATAAAAATGTAAAATTTTTAAAGTGACATAAAATGTCTTAAATCGCAGTTTAGTAACTGCTATTTGTTAGCGGAAAATGAAACAGTTTAACAAATTTTAAGGATTAGTTTAGAATACAGAAAATCTAATACAACCTTAATTTTGATAAGTTATATAAAAATGACTTGCATTTAGTTGCTGCTAGTTGTACTGATGATTTAATTTTGTCAAGTAGGTGAGAAACCATGTTTGAAATCGGGGCTTACTTAGCATTCTGCTAACTCAAATGGACTGCTAGTTCTTACTGGTTCAGCAGGTAAGCGTATGATCAAGTAGAAGTTTATTTTGAATTATGTCGAGAAGTACTTCTTTAGCATGATAAGATGCTAGTATATAAATTGATTATTAAGATGCAAGACTCCGATGAGGTAAAGTAAATTCCTTCGTTATTTTGGATCTATGACAGTATTTATATTCAAGCCATAATGAATTTTATCCTTAACATAATTTATGCTATTTAAAAGAATGAGTTCTTCTAAGGTATTCTTTCTGTCGTAAAGATTATAGTACCTAGTCAATTATAGATTCTTACAGTGAGCATAGAGCTCATGATCTTGGCATAATTACTTCTACTGTTTCATGATCTTACTGCTATTGTCATATTTAATACTCAAGTGTACTGCTCTTTATGTATGAACATACTCCTATGTTTTTCAAAGGCAAAGTTTACAATTATGATTATCTTCTTGCATAGCTAGTAGATAAGCTGTGTATACAGTATTGAGTTTATAACCACGATGCAATTGTTATTGTAATGTTACAATACTATATTGAGTTATAATTTACAATACTAGGCTATAAAAAAAATACTAACTTGTAACCTAAGGTAGTTTCACTACCTAACAACTACTATCATATGGTCGAAACTAAAGGTAGAATATATTATAAGTTTTGTTCCTATAATATACTAGTTCCAATGCATAGTATAAATAATAGCATGATTGACATTGTAAGCACTCATATGAACTATCCAAATGATTGATGGCAAATTTAACATGATGAGCAATCATATGAAATGTTATATTATGGTTGATAACGTTATTTGTATTATTGGCAAATGTTATGCACTTTTATAATATAGTCAATAGCATGGGTTGTATTATTGGCAATGATAAGTTTTATAATCTAAAATGCAACGCAGACTTTAGAACTTGACCCACACTTGGTTAAATTTCTGGAAGGGCATGTGGACGAGCCTCCTCCATGCATTGGTTGACTTATAATGATGAAACCCTACTCCTTTGTATTTTTCTCCGAGGGTTTATCTTCCTGCAGGTTGCACTGTGAGACTCCTTACGACCATGAGAGGCCTACTCTTCCTTAAACTTTGGCACTAAAGCTTGCATTATTGTGCAAATGGTTTATGATTTCATGGTTGGTATTTTCAGTTTCTTTGGAGAATTACAGAAAACATAGTGTGAGTGGTTTAAACTTCTTCACTTGGCTCGAACCCTGTAAAATGTTTTACCCTTGTGTCTGTCCGTTCTTTGCCTTGGAATCGGGGAGTTTGAGACTGTCTCTTGCTGCCTCTGTCGCAGAGTTGGATTAAGGGTATTTTCTTGCTTCTTGGTTTTTTGCATTTGAGTTGAATGGCTGTAACTTCTCAGCTCTGATTTCTTCTTGCTCACAGGTAAAATTTTAATCTCTACTCGAAATTCCTTTTGTCAAATTATTTACTAAGTTAGGGTTTAGTAAATTATTATTCAGAGTTTTAAAGATTGTTTGATTTATAAACTTGCAGGCTCACGCTGACAACTCTCGACTTTGTGTGGAATACAACTCATGCTTCGATTAACTTCGTGGGCTTCCAACTGGTAAGCCCCAGTCTCGTCGTGGGTTCTCCCTGCTTGCGAATTGGGTTGTTGGTTGAAGGTTCCTGTGGTTGAAAACATGGCTTCGAACTCTCTGCTGGTTATGATATTTAGTTTGTTGTTTATTATCCATGTTTTTATTTTAAAACCCTTGCGATACTTCGCTGGGTAGCACAAGCTTTTGAAGCTATGATGTATATGTGGTTTTGGTGAAACAGTTTCAGCCTTACGGCTTAATGATGTAATAATGTTGTTAAGTTTATAAAAACCTCCTCTCTGCTCAGAGATGCTTATGTAATCTGTGTCTCGTTTGCTTTAGTTTTCCTATTTGAACTTCAAGAAAATGAAGACTGTGAACTGGGTTTTTACCTATCCTGTCAATAATGTATTTTATTTATGGTTAATATAAAAGACTTAAGTATATTTAATTTAAAGAAAGAAGATTGTGGAACAATCTAGTTGTAAAGTTCGTGGGGTTTTTACTTTTACAGTCAATAATGTAACTTGTTATAGTTTAATACAATGACTTTTATGTATTTGGTTTTAATAGCAGGTTTGGGTTTCAACCCTTTGATTCTTACATGCTATGAGGCTACCTTTGATTAAGGATTTTATATTGCAAATGGTTTATAATTACTGGTTTACTTTGTTCATTAATTACATAAGTATTGTTTTATTAATACTGTGTATTTATAATTTTTTTTTAAAGCATTGTTTAAAAGATATTGTTTATTTCTAGAACTTGACTTTTTAAGGGTTAAAAGAAATACTGTAAAACCCTACAGTTTATAAAATCCTTATTTCTGCTTCTGCTTATAGTATTTTTGCCTCTGTTTTTGAAACATAGAATAATGAAAGATGAAGTGACTTATAGTTATAAGTTTGATACTAGCTTGTTACAATAAGAAATCCTAAGTAATTTTGACAGTTTGACTTCTAGTTTTTAGTTAAGAAATACTTAGGTTTTTAGTGTAGCAATACTCAAAACTAGGGTAATATCGACTTTCAGTAATTTTTGTAAATTAAAGGATTATAAAGAATCCTTAGGTCCTGGATAAGACATACTCTGGTCCGTAAAGTTAATATTTATAAACTATTTTTTTAATTCTTTTTCACATGTGTTCTTAAATATTAGTTACTTACTTTACTTCTGTTATCTATAATATCTTATATTTTATCAGTATACTAATACTGGAAATAATAATATTTACTATTTTCTTTTACACCTAGGTTTCTATTTAGTTAGCTGAAGTAAATAAGTGTAGACAAAGCATAGTACTGCTATTCAGTGAAATTCATAATCATTGAAGTAAAATATATCTACTATTTACATTCAAATAAAGAATCATATCTACTGTTTACATTCCAATAAAAGAATCATTTAATTTATCTAAAACAATCCAACTGTGCTAGAGTACGACCTGAGTTCAGGTGTGGAAAAACACAGCTTGGAAATTTAATTTCTATCTGTTTCACTATTTACATAATCATTTCCATTTCTACTATAATCTATAATTTTACTGAACCTAACATTACTCAGTTACCTTTCATTCATAAACCCTAAACACTAACATTCCTGTAATAGATAAACTAAGAAGTATTTAACTGAAGACAGTAAAAATAAAATAGAACCTGTTGAGGACAAGATGACAATAGCTTAAGGAGGATATTCCTCCCAACCAAAATCCTAGAGAGCGCTCAGACAACGCTTCCTCGGGACCCCCGAGCTTGTTCCTAGTCTTCTTGGCTGAGAACTGGGTGGAGAATGCAACAGTAAGACCTCTGTCACCTGACTGGTCCAATTACCTCAGCAATAAAAATCTGCTCACAGTAGTATGATCTTCAGCTTAGAAGATGCAACTAGATCAATCTCAGCAGTTATCCCCTCAAACACACTCCATACTCCCCTCCATTGAATTTATCTTGAGTAAAATTCATTCACCCTGAATGATCACTTCTCTAGAATGAGAAGCCTCAACTCTCTTCAATGGGAAATTTTATAGAGATTCCTAGGTCTTCTGGGTCAGGTTTCTTTAAATGAGCCACCTGCTCTGATTCCACTTTCTTGGGGAATCATGACCACGAATATAGAGAAGTTTCCACCTGCAACAATTGGAAGTGGTTTGAGGATGCTGCCACATGTCAGTTTTCTCTCCACCCAGTCTCCTCCACCAATTGACTAGTAAACACTCTTTTAACAGCTTCCCTAAGCTGTTGTCTCCTCATTTATTTATTTATAAATAAAATATTCTGAATTTACATTAAATATTCTTGACCCCACTGGGTCATCAATTACAACTTAGCATAAAATTTAACACAATGTTCCTCAAATATTATAAAATTGTTTTTGCAAATTGGGGTATGTGACACATTGGCAGGCTTGGAGAAAAATATGTTGATCCCATTCCTCTCCATTATGATAATACTAGTGCCATTAGTATGTCCAAAAATCCAGTCCTTTATGACAATACTAAGCACATACCTATTAAGTATCACTTTTAAGGGATAAGGTTACACATAGAGTGGTTAAATTAAATTTTATTCCTTATACAGAACATATTGCTGATATCTTGATTAAACCCTTACCAAAGACACAGTTTCAGCGTCTACACCAAAATCTAGGCATCATATCTTATTCTAATTAACATGTCCACTTTGATAGGGGGAGCTGTGCTATAGAATATTCCTTGACATTGATGTCAAAGGGGAATAAGTTGTTTCTGCTACAGATGATAAACAATTGGTGATTACAAGTACAACATGCATCCATAATTTGAAGGTTGCCCTCAATTCCAAAGGGGAGATTGTTGGAATTATGATAGGTATCGCAATCATATGGAAATAGATCAGATTGTGATATGGTTGTCATTGATGGAAAAACATAGAATATGATCCAAATAAGCAGAGGAATCAGATGAATAAGCAAAAGACTCAGAAGAATTGATGGTTTGTATAGAGATCCAACGGTCATGATTAAACCTGCAAAGTTTGAAAGAAAATCTGATGAACAGATCTGACGGTCAGGAGTGAACCCGCAAAGAAATCGACGGTTTAGAAGAAAAGTGAAAGGCAGAAAGTGGAATGTGGAATATGAGAAATCAAAGTCTAAAACAATATGGGTTTCTACGACCCGGAGTCCAGCAGTGGAATGTGGAAGGCGGAAAGCGGAAGATGAGAAATCAAATTCTAAAATAATATGGGTTTTCGCAACCCGGTGTCTGCCAGTGGAATACAGAAGGTGGAATGCAGAAGGAGGAAAGCGGAAGGCAGAATGCAGAAGATGAGAAATCAAAGTCTAAAATAATATGGGTTTTCACAACTTGGTGTCCACTAGCGGAATGCGGAAGGCGAAAATCAGAAGGTGGATGACCAATATCGCAGGCAGTGCTCAACAAAGAGCGGACTCCAATTCTGTGGTGAGCTCGATTTCACAGTAATTTTGCGTCCAGCCTCTGTGTTTATACTCCGGCTATTTCAATGAGTGAAATCATCCTTAGGTATTGGATCTCTGCCAACTTCGATCAACGATGAATTCCAAATAGAGAAAAACTAAATTGCATTAAAATTTCGCTCCCATCTCCGCCATTATCTCACCTACTAATTGAATATGCTGAATAACTGAGGACCGTCAGATCTAGATTGACGGTGGACCTCAAATGTCATAAGGATAATTTGATATAAATTTCACGCACATTAGGATTTTATTAATTCATGCTAGTTCTCCCTACGAAATAACTCATAGCCGTTGATCTATTTTGGTGATTAATATCCTTCATCGATATTGATCCTAATCCCAACGATTAGTTTCATATTTTTCAACTCAACCGCCCTTTTATCCTCCATGCTCTTTCTCTAGAGAAATTCATTTTGGCCATAGATATTTGACACGTTCAGATCTCTACCACACGATCTACAATCGCATGGAGGATTTAATTTTGGCACTGTTGGGTTGTCTCAGGCATCGAACGATTTTGATTAGTTATGAAAATGAACAATCAGGCATACAAACAGGTGAAGGGTTCAAATATTGATAAGTACAAGAGAATGGGGGTGAAGAGAAGTGGTGTGTGGTCTCTATAGGCAGCATAGAGCTAGTTCATGGACCGTCATCGATGTGGGGATTGTGAAATGAAAGACGACTCTGAGTTCCTTCTAGAATATCCAAACTAGAGACAATGAGGGGAAGAAAGGTGCATAAGCAACTCCAGAAGTAGATCAGAACAGAGTTGGTATGCATTGTTATATCCATTTTTCTACATTTTGTAATGAACATGTTTAAATATAAGGAACAAGGGTGGTAGGGTGATGCTAGGAAAAAACATGTTGTCTTCTCTGTATAAGTTGGAGCCTGTACAAGTGGAAGTTGGTGCTTCCATCTAGTAGTAGTTGGAGAATGTTATTTTAGTGGGTGCTAGGAAAAACATGAGGGTTGGTGCTCTTTGCAAGAAGGAATTTGTAAACAGAGGTTGCAACCTCATTTGAGTAGGTGCTCAAATAAAGATGAATATTTCTCTATCTCTATCACGTGTGTATGATTGATGATCATCATTCCTTCTGTTATACTTGCTGCATTATCATAACTGTAAATCTGTAATCAGTAATAATGGTTTAAATATTGAAAATGGTTTAATCTTTAGAAATAACTGATTCACCCCCTTCTCAGTTATTTGAATAATTTCAACATATAGATGTGTAATTCAAATGTTCATTATAATGTTAAAAATGTACATAAAGATATTATTATCAAGTTGTTGCACTTGATCCCTATGCTTGGATCATCCTCTTCACCATGTAGGTAATGACTAGATGCACCATATTTTTCTCCGATCCAGTTAGAAAACCCAACTGTTGGTACAAGGCATATGTTCCTTTAAATGATTAGGACAAGGCATATTTCTATCGTTCAATCATATGAATTATTTCCTATCACTGTCCTATTTCCTTCTCTTGTATTCACACAAGATGACCCACATTTATGTTGTTTCCACTCTGTAAATAATGAATTTATTGTTGTCATCATTATATGAATTCGTTGTCGTATCCTTGAAAACAAAATGAATAATATGCGATAAAATATATACTATCAAGTTTAGTATACACAATTACTTTGTAGAATTTTGACAAAAGTGACTTACTCATTATCATTTAGAGTATCTCCGCTTCCTTTTTGTCCTCATCCAATTGGTTGTCCCAAACCATTGTGCCAGGTGTGTCACCGATTTTCTTGATGCACTGATTGGAATAATAGAATGAATTATATACTATGTGCCCCTCCACCATAGATCCCTCAGGTTTTTCCCTTTTTCAAAAAAACCTCTTCAATTTTTTCATGTACCTCTCTAAGAAGAAAATCCAAGGATAATTGCAACAAATTAAGTATGACAAACAATACTGTTATGAATATAAACAAATCAAACAAAATTCTTAACAGAGAAAACTCCTAATCCCTGATAATCATGCGTGATGTACACATGAATTCCATATAATGTAAAACAACTTTCCATTGGGATAGATCTTCATAAACTATATACATGTATCCTTTCCCATAATTCCTTCAATTCATCGATGAATGGTTGTAGGTAGACATTCATATTCTTACCATGCCTTCTACTAGGGATTATAAGAGCCAACATAAGATGTTCATTCTTCACTGAAAACCATGGGGGGGGGGGTATTGTTATTGATCACTACCACTGGTAAAAATTAATAGTTGTTGTTTTGGAGGGAATACATGCTAACTCCATCCATGGCTACAATCAATCAAAGGATTTGTACTTCAATCTTGAATTTATATTTCGATGTATATTGTATATGATTCATGGCTATTGAATATGTTGGGATTCATGTAACTCTTGGTGAAATTCTGTGTGAGGCATGCCACCCCTGCAACAAGACTAATTCTTTGCAATGAAAGACACTTTGAATCCTTGGCATTAAAGACACGTGCCTTAAAATTTAATAAGCATGGCCATGTGTTTTACCCTTGTTTTTGGATTTTTGGTACTTATCATGCAGACATTCTCGACATATCTCTTTTTTTGCATATTCAACTCTATATAGAATACAATTATTAGAACATGCATGATATAATATATACTCAACACCTAATCTTTTCAACATTTTCTTTTCCTCTTCGCAACTGTTGGGTAAAACATTATAAATAGGAATTACCTTATCTTTCAATAACCTGTAGTTAGTGGGAAATATAAATGTACACTTTCATCAATCAGTCTTAAATAAAATGTTTTTGATGTTGTTTGTGTGAAAAGAATCCTAAAAAATTAGGGGACTTAATGGTAGTTACCTCACTAGTGTTGAGAAACACGAGTCTGACATACCATACATTGCTTTCAAGTCGTACAATAATATTGTTGTCCCTAGTTGGGTTGACTTTAATCGACCATGATTAAAGAGAGGGGCGGTGGATGCAAAACCAAAATCTTTGCTTCTTTTTGTTGTATTACGCGTCTAAAGGGTAGATTAACTTTTCTTATCCATGAGTCTAAAGGGTAGAGTAACTTTTCTTGTGCATGGTTCTAAAGGGCATAGTAATTTTTCTTATCCACTCAAGGTATGTAAACATCACATATGTAGCAGGTTTCTATGAACCTTTCCTTATGAGTGATTCTAATATAATGCTTGCACACCAACTTAGTAAAATTAATCTATTGTAATAAATGACAAATTATAATGATATTTATTTGCATAAAGCATGAATTGATAATGTAGATTGAATTCTTGGTCATAGGCATGATATATTTCAGATTAAAATGATTTTCACTAGGTTCCAATATGTTATCACTTAGGTGTTTCTCTATTTCCCATAAGCATCCATATCCTTGGTGGAGTCATTGCAACATTATAAACACTGCTTCACTACCATCTTGCATCCATAGCCCCCGTGGAATTATCCGCATATCCCTTTTTAAAACTGAACATCCTTTTCCAATCCTTTTCTTTTATTTTGAAATATGATTTAGAAAATAATGGATGGGGGAAGCAATGGAATTTACACACCCACTAGGAATGAATTCCTTGTTGTTGGGAATTTTGTTAATGATTTGTTGTGCCTTGCTATTTAAGTATCTTCATTTTAATTTTTTGGCCCATAGAATTTGAACTTTTCACCCTTCTCATGATCAAATATTTTATGTGTATGAGTGGATCCTACATCACATTGAATTACATTTCCAATGGTGTAAGGAAAACCATGATACATCTTTCAAAATGTTTATGGTACAACCACTCACATTACATCTCATTGTACCTCTTATCTGCAATTGGATCCTCATTCCTCTAGGTTCATAACTGAACATTACCACACAAAATTATTCGGGCCTAAATCTATGTGTATTGCTAGCCTTGTGAGAGAAAGGTAGGAATATAAAACCATCAGTTGTGGTAAGGAAATCAGAGCATCATTAATTAATAGACAAACCATGCTTTAGGAAAAAGAAAAAGAAACTTTTAAATTTTCTTGGTTTACAAGGAAGTGGTAAGAAAATGAATTGCAATAATCAAAATAAACTCTAGTTTACAAAATAATCACCACTTCTATGTAGAAGATAAGTTTTTAATAATATAAAATGCTCAAAGACAAGTTTACTCACTATTTTGCAATCTCGATTGACAAAATATTTAACAAGTAAAAGTCATGCAACAATATGAATAATCATGCACAAAATGTATAATCTCTATAAAAAGAATCAAAGAAATTATCCTTGAGGAGTTCAAATACAGTTGTGAGGCACAATCATGTCCATGATTCACAACTTGGAAACACAAACTTGTTTATTCTATCATTCCACCAAAAATTCCTGCCATGAATTTTTAGTCTTTTTCTAGAGTAAATGCTCTTAGGATTCAAATTTGTACATATTCCCTAGGTCAAATACTAATTCAATTGGGTTCATGAAGGTTAAAAACTGTGTTCAATAGTTCAATCCAATGTTAGTGATTGGTATTTCTTTATCTATTATACTTCACCTCAGACATATTTTAACATATATGGATATGCTTGTAAGATTTAAACACATGTAGGGAAGCAAAGCATACAAATTATTTTAAGCAAAATAGAGATTACACCATAGAATTCAAACATAAACTCAAAGATTTACCCTGGAAACCCTTAATCCAGAAATCCAACAAACCTTGGAGCCTCACCTCCTATTTTCTCATTATCATTATGAATCCTCACAATACAAAATATATGTATTCAACAGATTCCAATACCCTAATCTGTTAACCCGGATTAGAAAATAGACTCCAATACCTTAATCGGGATTAAGTTACATATTTTTAGAAAATCCCAAAGATAGCCAATTTTTTTTTGCTTGCATCGGAAATGGCCTACTATATGTTTTCGTGAAGGTGCTGACAGGTATCATTAGATGCAGTGCCGACTTGCACACCTACCCTCCACACACACATGCAATGAATATAACATATACCCAACATTCTCCCACTTGTTGTTTCCTTTTCATAGAAATGAGTCATGTAGTCATAATGTCATAGGTTCAAGGCATCAATGCCCATAGATTCTCTACACCAAGAGAGATTCTCTGTATTAAAAGACTTTGTTAATGAGTCTGCAACATTTTTCAAGGTGTAAACCTTCTCCAGTAGCACCTACTTGTCTTCAACCATATCTCTCACAAAGTGATATTGCACATCGATATGCTTTGTCTTATCATGATAAACATGGTTCTTTTCTAGGAAGATTGTACTTTGGCTATCACAAACTAACTTTTACAACTTTCTGTACAAATCCAATACCTGAACACAATCTTTGCAACCATACAAATTATTTGCTTGCGTGAGTGGATGGCATGTATTCAACTATTGTAGTTGAGAGTGCAACTACAACTTATCTCTTACTCATCCAACTAATAGCTCCTCCAAATAGGTTAAACGCATACCCACTTGTAGATCTTCTGCGATCAATATCTCCAGCCTAGTCTGCATCAACAAATCCATGTATATTTATTATTTTGTTTGGTCTAGGTCTTCCTTGGTAGAATATTGCATAATATGTGGTGCAACACAAATATCTGAAGACCCTCTTTACAACTGTCCAATGCTCCTTTCCTGGTTTTGACATATATATGCTCAAAAATCCCACTGCATGAGCAATGTCTGGTCTAGTACATACCATTGCATACATCAAAATACCAACTACACCAGCATATGGAGCTCGTGACATGTCTTCTTCTTCTTCCCGTGTCTTGGGACATTGCTCTACATATAACTTTATACCTACAGGAACAAGAACGTTGACCGGATTACTTTCCTGCATGTTAAATCTCTGTAGTACCGTCTCAACATATTTTCTTTGATTTAAATTGATCATCTTGTGTGCATGATCTCTTCTTATCTCCATTCCCTGAATGAAGTTTGTAGCATCGATATATTTCATATCAAATTTGGAGGACAACTTAGACTTTACCTTCTTTATAACATCTTTGTTGTTTCCAATCAGCAACATGTCATCGACATACAATACTATGTTAATGAAGTGATCACCAACTTGTTTGGAGTATACACAATTATCAAATTTGCTTCTCACAAACCCCAATCCAAGTATGCATGTGTCAAAATTTTTGTACCACATCCTTTGAGATTGCTTTAGACCATAAAGGGACTTCTTTAGTTTACATACTATCTCTTTCTTTCCTTTCACTATGAACCCTTCTGGTTGTTTCATGTATATTTATTCTTCGAGATCCGCATGTAAGAATGCTATATTCATATCCATATGCTCTACTTCAAGATCAAAAGCAACAACAATAAAATGAATAAATCTAATAGAATTTAATTTTGCAACTAGAGAAAATATTTCACCAAAATCAATTCCCTCTACCTGAGAATATCCCTTTGCTACCAAGCGGGCTTTGTACTTCTCCACTTTACCTTCTGCATTCAACTTATTTTTAAACAAGCATCGGATTTTCTTCCAGCTGGTAACTTGACTAGATTCCAAGCTTCATTTTTGTCCAAGGCACCCATTTATTCAACCATGTCCTTTTTCCAGATATCAGTATCCCCTGAATCAACAACTTCCTTCACATTTCTAGGTTCATCATCAGTAATGGAAAAAGAAAAATGAGAGCAAAAATTAAGATGGGAATACCTTTCTGGTTTCCTTCTTTCTTGAGATGATCTTCTCAAAATTGGGGTATGAGGTTCTTCTTCTTCTGTTGAGTTAGATTCTTCACCTTCTAACTCAAACTCTATTTTCTCCGGTTCCCTTTCCATTGGATTCACTTCCTGTCTGGGGAATTCTTTGACCTCTCTAAACACAACATGTCGATTCTAAACAATCTTCTTAGTTATAGGATTCCAAAGCTGACAACCTTTCATACCATCTTTATAGCCAATAGAGATACACTTATCAACTTTGTTATCCAACT
Source organism: Pseudotsuga menziesii (assembly GCA_001517045.1). Classification (NCBI taxonomy): domain Eukaryota; kingdom Viridiplantae; phylum Streptophyta; class Pinopsida; order Pinales; family Pinaceae; genus Pseudotsuga; species Pseudotsuga menziesii. Next base: position 168,137 of record LPNX011229968.1, read on the forward strand.
TGCTCCTTTTCTCCTTTGGAACATGTACATAAGAATCACAACCAAAAAATTTCAGATGCTTAATAGAGGGTTTCTTAGTCCATACCTCTTGTGGAGTTTTATCAATTAATGTTGATGTGGGTGACCAATTTACCGAGTAACATGCAGTCTCCACTGCTTTTTCCCATAATTCTTGTCCTATCCCAACAATGTTGAGCATGTTCCTTGCCTTTTCCATCAACATCCTATTCATCCTCTCAACAACTCCATTTTGTTGAGGTGTGTATGGAGTAGTATTCTTCATTTCTTTACCACACTTCTTACATAAATCCTTGAATTCATTCCTAGAAAACTCTCCACCATTATCTGTCCTCAACACCTTTATTTTATTTTATGACTGATTTTCCACAAGAGCCTTAAATTCTTTAAACTTAGCAAATACTTAAGATTTCGTTCGAAGGAAGTAGATCCATGTGTTCCTTGAGAAATCATCTATAAATGAAACATAATACACATATTTTCCTAATGATGGAATGGGAACAGGTCCAAACACATCACTATGTATTAATTCTAGAGTTCTCTTTGCTCTTGTAGCACCAAATGCAAATCTTACTCAATTTTGTTTTCCATACATGCAATGTTCGTAGAAATCAAAATCCAGAGTGCAATCAGTCATACCTTCAACCATACCTTTACCTTGTAATGCTCGAAGTCCCTTTTCTATGATATGCCCCAAAATTTGATGCCATAGTATTGTATTTCCTCCCGATGCAGTCATGGTTCTGTCATCTTTACCTCCTTCCTCAAGCACAACAAAACTGTTACATTCATCAATGATGGTTCTTCCCAATAGTTTGTACAAAGTTCCATACCTAACTCCCCTCATCAATACCATTGGTCCTAAAACCATTTTGCAACCACCATCTCCACACATAGTCTTTACACTTGCAACATCCATCTTTCCGACATATATCAAGTTTCTTGTTAGATTTGGAATGTGTAACACTCCAGTTAGAGTTATAATTCTTCCATCCTTCAGTGTTAGCTTGAATATACCACATCCAATGATATTGGATGGTGAATCATCTCCGAAGTACACATCTCCTCCATTGTACTTTGGATATTCATAGAAACACTCCCTATGAGGGCTCATATGACATGACGCACCGAGTCAATCAACCATATATCACGTTCTAAATGATTACCCATGGAAGCTAGGTACACATCCCATACTTCTTCTGAGGAGGTATTCACCTCTGTGGAAGGGGTATCCTCAGATCCCTTTGCTTTCTCAACATTCTTAGATCTGGAATCCTTTTTATAGTGCCCAAGTTTACCACATTTCCAACACTTCCTTATTCCTTTTCCTTGGGATTTTAGATTTATATCTTCCCCCAGATCCTTTTTTTTGTTTCTCTACTGGGGGCGACCTCTCACAGACAAGGAATCCATGCTATGATTATCCATGGTTTTCTGCCTCATCTCTTCGGATAGTAGGGATGATACTATTTCATCAAATTTTAAGGTCGCTTGGCTAACACTACCCATTTCAATAATTAGGTTGTCCCAGGAATCTAGCAAAGAACACAATAATGTGATACATTTATCTTCTTCAGCGATTTTAATTCCAACAGAGGTTATCTGACTTACCAAAGTATTGTAGACATTCAAATACTCTGTTATAGTGTCATTTTCATCCATTCTGAGGTGAACAATTTCTTTTGCAGAAAAAACTTGTTCACAAGGGATTTTGATTGATACAAACTCCCTAATTTCGCCCAAAGCTTTACCACACTATCTTCACTAGATACGTTCAACAAAATAGAGCCCGATAAGCACAATCGTATTGTACTCCTCACCCTTCTTTCTAATTTATCTGAATCATCTTGTGACGTTGCAGTGGGTTTCGTACCCAGATCCACAACAATACACTGTTCCTGATCTATAAGAAGATCCTCCATTTTGAGCTTCCATAGCTCAAAATTATGGCCGTTAAATTTCTCTATCTCAATTCTCGAACTACTCGCCATTCTCTTTCAATGCACAAATCAACAATGCAAAGCTCCCACTGGACCTAGGTTAATGACACTCCCAAGATCTATCAATCACGTTGAACCCTCAGCAACAAAGGCTTCCCCCTGATGCCAAAATTGAGCTTTGATACCACATGTTAGTTTTAAACTTATGCATAGAAACAAAGCATACAGATTGTATTAAAAAAATAGAGATTACACCATACCATTCACACATAAACACAGATATTTACTCTGGAAACCCTTAACCGAGAAAACCAACAAACCTTGGAGCCTCACCTCCTATTTTCTCATTTTCATTATGAATCCTCACAATACAGAATATAGGTATTTAACATCATCCAATACCCTATTTCATTAACCCAGATTATAAAATAGACTCCAATCCCTTAACTTGGATTAAGTTACATATTTTTTAGAAAAATCCCCAACATAGCCACGTCAGTCGCAACACTGACATGCACACCTCCCCTCCGCATGCACATGCAAAGAATATAAAATATACCCAACAATGCTTATTCTAAAAACATTTATGAGATGCATATGATGGAGAATGGTAATTGAAAGACAATTAAATGGAAACATAGATTTACATTGATTCTAGGTAGCTTTTCTCATTCCGTTGAACTATTCCAGCATGCGAGAGTGTAATTCAATTTTTAAATGGGACAAGTCTACTTTGGAAATAGCTCATTACACTTTAGTTGAATGTAGATTTGAAGCCTCTATACTTTCTTTGTATTCTACTTGGAATCACCAAAACACATGCATTTTAACATACCCAATTTGAAGAGTGATATGGATTGTTCTACAATAAAGAATCAAGTTGACAGTATGAGCTGCTTGGTTAATCTCTTCTCTAACATTTCCCAAAAGATGGCAATTATTAACAAAGTTTAATCATCACTTGCAAAATTGCATATTTAGGATTTCATCATAAGTTTTGTGAAAAAATGATACCAAAGAATGATCATATAGTCTACAAATCTTGTTATATCTTACCATATGTGGTGATGCAAACAAAGACTGATATTGGATAATGAGTTGGTTTATGAAATTTCACAACTAAGCGGTCTTAATGGAAATATTTACAAAGGATTATTGCGGGTCCATTACACATTAGAACACACTTGATCAATCAATCATATTAAGATATAGGTGAGTTATGCTTCATGTGTCAAAATATGTTCAAAGATAGAAAATAAAACATAGATCTTCCCTAAAACTTATCTAAGTTATGAAAATAAATCAAGAACTAAGTATGCTAATAGAACGAGGGAAAATAAAAAACTAACCTGTATAAATTAGTGTCCTAAAGACCAATTATAAAATTAATCCTTTTGTGGCTTAGAAATATACTTGAATATTTGTAGGGGAAATAGGTGAATTCTACTTTTGTTTTGGGTTCCAATACTTCTACAATCAAGTTGTCCAAAAGTCATAGATTCCATGATCGAATTAAGCACATCAACACAAATTACCTTCCGATTTTTTATCAATAGAGGCCATGACTATTAATTTGAGGCATTGTTCCACAAGTCAGCAACTTACAAACATATTCACAAAACTCTTGGAAAAGAAAAAACATGAGAAATTCAGAAATATGCTTGGACTCTCAAAGACTCCTTAATATTAAAGGAGGAATGTTAGAAACATAATCCTATAAATTATGGTTGAATTGTAAGTATTATTATTTCATGAGTCATAAGGAAATATGAAGAGTTGTAGGAGAATAATGTGCCTTTTGGAAGATGAACCAAAGGTCACATATTGTATATTTATATTATGTTCATTGTTAAGTTATCCAGACCTTCCAGTCATGAATGGTTAGATGTAATTCACAAAGTAGATTTGTGGCTCACATTCATCCATGGGGTTGATGTACCTTAGCGATAGAATAAGACCCCAAGTTCCGTTGATGATTTAGATTATTCCCACAAAATAAGATCAATGGTACATAAAAATCATTGGAGATCATGATGAAGGGAGGCCAAAATGTTAGTGTTATAATAATTGAGGTCTCACATGTGGATGGGATTTATGGTGTAAAATCATTTATGGGTTTGAGGTGAATTGATAGTAGGAAAAAATCAGTGTTGTGAATGGTCATGATTAGTCTCACTATAGAGGATTGGCAACTGACACTCAATATCATGAATGGGAAAGGCGTGAGCAAGAGGAATGCATGAATAAGTGGGAACTTTCCAATGACCTCAGATCTATAACTTATATTCACCAATAATAGTTCAAAGAATGAAATGGTTAAATGTACCACATGTGTTGTGAGTGATGTAGATTTCAATTTTTTATGAGGATCAATAGTCTAGATCCCATTGATGGGAGTGCTCCCTCCAGTGTTAAAGGTTATGGCACTGTGAGTGGAAATCAATGATAGAGGTTCCATCAACCAACAAAAATCAATGGCCCACATTTAATCAATGGTATACTCATCCTTAAGGAATAAGAGGATGCCAAAGACATAAAAGTTTACTCAAGGTTCCATATAGCAAAGCCTTAAATTCCAATGAGAAGATTCCATGTGTTTTATCCCACCAAAGGAAATAAAAAGCTATTATATAAATATTTCCATTAATAGAAACCTGTAAATTGAATGATCACATATCTGGGTGTTTTTTTATAATTAAAACAAAATAATTAATTCCCCTTCCCTCATTGTTGCAAAATATTAAAGGAAAATTAGAGGTCTAGTGAAAAATATAAACTATCCAATATGTCCCAATTCAACAAGAATGATATGACACTTATAGGACCATTCAATATAGTAACCATAACCATCATCTAGGTCACAACATTTTCTCAAGTGAGACATTTATCTTCCTACATAAATTTCATTGAGAACAAATTGATACCATGGCAAGAGCTAATAAAACTTCTTCGGAAAATCCTCTTCCAAGTCCTTGAGCCACCACTCCAACCTTAGTGATACTTCCTCTTCCATCCTACCTCGCTTTAGGGATAATTTCACTATAATAGATAGACTATTCCTCCAATCTTCCATGCACTATAAACTGATAGGGGTCATTTTAAAGCTGATTTTTACAAGGTGTCAAATGAACTCCTTACTGGGCCTCTGACATTGATTAACTTGTCATCCATTTTTGGAATGCATGAGCATGTAAATGGAAAATACAACCTTGTGATTTCCTTGGTTATGTCTGTAGGTCACACCTAGGTAATATTCTCCATTACTAAAAAATACCTCTTTGTCATGCTAGAAATCCATTTCAGCACAAATACAATGTCCCATGAGATTCAAAGAACATAATGCTTTATAATGCTTGTGTTGTTGTAGTAACCATGTGAGGCATCCCCACTTAAGTCGGCTCAACAAATAAATAAATAATAATTAAAAATGTAATTTATTATTTTAAATTGAAAAATCGACCCCAATAATTAGGCAAAGTCATCCTAGTTTAAAAAGTCACCTAGAAGCTGTATAAATAGAGGCACCTCTCCTCATTTTTGACACACAACAACTGAGCACTGCTACACAAGTTCACTTTTTGTTAGATAAATTTGCTACTTCTATAAAGAGGAGTGTTTTTTGGGGTTTCTCCATGTTTGGAGAAGGTTTTCTCTTATTTCTTGGGGTTCTGCTACTCGATCTGGAAGTAATTCTATCTCTGATCGATTTATCTCTCTTGAAAGGGCGAGATTAGGGGTGACATTATTTTGGCTATGGTTATCTAATGATCTTGGATCATCGTGGATAAATGAGCTCCACTCTTTGTTTTTCTTTTGTGCTTTGATATTCTTCTAGTGATATTGGTTTTATAGATGTCAAATTCTAACATGGTATCAGGGAGGTTCTAGAAGAAGTCATTGAAAAAATATAGGGCTCCACATTTTGGAGTGTTTTTCACCTTAGAAAAACTTGCAAGGAGCATAGAGCAACTTGTCCTCCTAGGGAACATCTTTCTGTGGAGGCCAAACTCAGTTTGGTGGAACTTCTTTTTTTGACCTAATAGTATCGGGGTCAAGACCTAGGGATCCACAAATACAACCTTTATGATATCTATTTTGGCTCGTTCTTACCTTCCTCCAACTCTCCTTGGTAGGGTGCAATTATATATGGAAGCATACTTTAGATCCAAAAAATTCATTTTGGGCCTATTCTCTATCGGAATCATGAAACTAGGGTTTCTTGTTTTTAGTCTTTATGTCCACAGATATGGCAGAAAAGGAGGTATATTCAACTCACCTTGGTAGGGAGTCTCCATGTGCATTCAAATTTGTATGTCCCCACACTTCAAATTTGACCTAGGTGCTGCTAGGGTTTCTGACACAATTTTTCTGGTTGCAGTCAAGAAGATCAACATGAAGGTTGAACATAGACTTGACAAGGTTTCCAAGTCTAAGGTTCCCAATAATATTGTTTATGGGGAGATTCTAGAACAAATTAAGAATAAGGATCTCTCACATACTTATTGCTATAATTTCAATAAATATGGACATTATGCTAGAGAGTGTCGTAATTCAAAGAAGAGGAAGCATGAAGCCTCAATTGCATATGTCAAAGAATACTTCTCTCAGAAGAAGACAAAGAATGAGGATCGTACATATTTATTCTTCTAGAACTCCCTATGTTTAGGAGATGATATGAAGATCCAGGTGGCCATGGAACCCCAACAAGAAAATGAAGACAAGTGGACTCTCAAAGGAGTCATTGGGAGCCCATCCACAAAACAACAAAACATAATTATTTGATTTTACATGCTCTAGTATATTATATATATTGTTTTTGGATATGCTTGTATGAAAATGCATATTCTTAGAAGTTGATTAGCATGTGATATAGTTCTTTTATTGATGTATAGTAGGCTCATGTAGTATGTGTTATGATTTATCCCGTAATGCTGCACAACATTTCCTTGAATCCTCTTGGATGACATCTCCTTCTAACATGCTTAGAGTAGTGCACACTCTTTATGGCATGTTATAATGGAGACCACAAAGCATCCAAATAATAGCCATGTGTATGTTGCACCGAAGAATTGGCTAAAATATGTGTACATACCTGGATGAACTATTGTTATTGCATGGAATAAATTTGATTATGCAATGTTGCTAACCATATGATGAGATTTGACTTTTAAGGAATGTTATGGCCTACAAAAAGAGAATGATGAAACTTGGTATGAAGGATAACTGATCCCATTGATGTGCATATGGATCAGAAGTATAAATCCTCTAGAAGCATGACTCTTAGCACGGAAAGAAGGATGAATTTTGGTTCAAAAAGTTAAGTGGACGTCATGACAATAGACAGTTAAGGACCAAGTACATATGTGGAAACACGACCCATAGGCCCAAATGATATCATTTAGAGATATGGATATTGGAAGTGGGAGGATTCTACGGATGTTGGTGTTTCTGCTACAATTGTTTGTCTCTTTAACAATTATGGAAAGTAGTTACCTTCTAGTAAGAGTCATGGTAGATGGATTCCAAAGGACGAATGTTACTTAGTCAATTTCTGAGGAGACAAGGAGTTAGAAATCAATATGAGGATCTTGGCTTATTGCATATGATGGTGTGAAAACTAATGAAGTATTCCTAAGTAAAGGAAGATAACAGTTGAGATCCCAAGGAGATCGAGCATCATGACTATGACTACACTAATGTCATTGTTGTCTTCATCTAGATAAGATAGTTGAAGGATTCTTGATGCCCCTGTTTGTCACTAGGACATATACTTACATCATATATATTGACTCCCCAGAAAGGGAGTAGGATGCTCAGATGCAAAGGGAGAATAATGCTCTAGCACATAGGGAGGATTTCAGGACACCCTGAGATGGGGTGGGAAAACCAACCTATTGATACTCTCTCTCAGGTACATGATTTCAGTGACAAAATTTATTATTTATTTTCATTTCATATATAGAATAGGGCAGGACAAAAATATCTAGCTCGATATATTTAGTGCCTCTCCTAGCTGAAATGTGTGCAGGTTCAGGATGGGATCGTAACTCCGTGAAGGAGTGGGGATATTGGTTTTATGTTGAATCCCTCATTGACATCTCAGTATTTTCTCCCAATCACTCTAATAGGGAGTGAGGATATTGGTCCCATGATTAAATCCCTTAGTAACAGGAAAGCTTGACTTTACTCCCAGAGACTCTATGATGGATTGGGGAGACTGGTTCAATGATTATATCCCTCATTGAGAGGGAAGGATGATTATACGTAAGCCGGTGGATTCTCCCGATCACTTTGAGAAGGGGTGAGGATATCTCTCATCCTAATATGGGATGGAGAGTTCATTGCATTCTCTTGATCACTTTGAGAAGCAGTGAGGAGATTTGTCATCCCGAGATGGGATGAAGAGGCCAATGCATGCTTCATGCATTCTACGGATCACTCTGAGAGGGAGTGAGAAGATATCCAGATATCCTAAAAGGGATGGAGAGTCTAGTGCACATTGGCACACACTAGTATATAATTTCTCTATGAAATACTTGTTGTATTCATATTCAACATGAAACAGGGTTGAATTTGTCGGAAGATGGATATGTGGTATGTGAAATAATTGTTGTCTTCACATCCATCATGAAACAAGGTTGTCTCTACCGGAAGACCTATGTAGTCCTAATTTGAACACATATGAACAATGATGATGATTTTGAACATCTGAGTTCTAGGTACACATCTAGGGACAAGTGATTCTACACCTATGAACTATGACAGTGATTCTAGGAACACCTTAGTTATAGGTAAACATTTGTGGGTGAGAATTTTGATGTGGACACCTGTGAACTATGACGATAATTATGTATGAACTTTTGAGTTCTAGGTGGACACCTGTTAGCCATGCAATGATACTTGGATCCAAAACTGGTAAGTTATGTTATGCATATCCCAATCCCAATTAGTCATGGTGCATGGATCTGTAGCTCATTGGGTGAGTCATGTCAGAATACATTTCTCCAACACTGGTAAATTATGTTATACATATCTCCGATTCCAGTTAGTCATGATACCCGAATCTGTATTCCCACATGAGTAGATACATAGGCAAGACCTTTGATGACTATCAAAGAGTTATCTTAGAAATGAGGTAATAGTCAAGGCCTCCAAGGACTATGTGTGACTATCCGTGACTCATCTTGGGGATAGAGATATAGTCACAATGTTAGTTCTATATGAATCTGTCTTCATATATAGCATGAAAAAATGATAGCTCTACCGGAAGATAATGGCAGAGAAATATTTTACAACACTTGCAGATTTATTGATAAGAGATATCTAAGTAGCACTAGAGAATAGAGATCATACCGAATACTGTCATAGCCTTGCCAAGTGCATAACACACTAATAACAAGATTATTCAGTCATACAGTGAAGGTAGCAAATGGTTGCATACCTTTTGGGCACTGTGAACACTATACACACTGTGTGCACTAATCATAGATTACCTATTGCACCTTCCTTGACTTTGTGCCAAGTTGTCACCTCGTAATTATATCCCACACTAAATATATGCGCCCTCAATTAATTCATTGGTGTTATTTTCCTCTAAATGAATGTAACCGAACTAAACTGAACTAAAT